>JAFVLL020000488.1:0-41784 GCA_021397915.2 Tor tambroides
AAGATCAAAAGGATAAACAATGCAGATTTATTTTCACAGCCACCTTTGCTCAGATTTACCAAGGGTGCCAATATTAGTGGAGGGCACTGTAAGTATAACATGAAGCATGAAATGCATTTTCACTTCTACCCATCTCCCAGGCAGTGAGATATAGATATTACTCTGTCCATTTGTGCATATCATCTCTAGCAAGCAAAGTAACGCACTGTTCCATGTGGTTGCATTGAAATGCCAAGTTTCTTGAATACCTGTGCATGACGAATGCAACTATAATAGATCACCTGTATTCGAAACACTGATTCGTCTACACACTGTGGTGTAAAAAAACAGGATTCTGTCAAACGCTGATAGTTATCTGGCACTTGGGAGGAACTCATCAAATCTACTTCTACACATTAACGTGTCACCAGTCAAAACATCCAACACTGTTCAAAGTGGCAATGTCGTATTTGTCACATCCTAAGATCTTAGTTTCGACACATTTATGCTAACCTTGCACAGAATGTGGGCAATTACACACTAATTGGCTTTCCAAACACACGACAGATGTTGAACACGTCGGGTGTTCAGTCGACAAATCAATTAAAAATACAGAGGCAGGTTCAACATGAAGTTCAAAGCAGGCGCTCCTCTCCATCTATTCAACCAAAACCTGAGTACAAAACAGGAGCATGAGATATGTTTTAATCAGTGCGAGCTGATGTGCGTCATCTATCTGCCCGGTGTAGTTTATGCCACTTGGCCAGGCTTGGGTGTAGTTCTGCATGGTTGAGAAGAAGAGTTATCACTCGTCTGGCCCTCATCCAAGGTGAGGACTGGGACTGAACAGAAAAAACCTCTAGAGTGGGTGGCTAACATCTTGCAGAAGTTCCTCAGGCTTTTTGGCTAACAGCCAGATGAGATAACTGCTAAAATCAGTCAAGTTTGTCACTGTCAGGTGTGCTTTTTTGTGCCTAAACTATAAGAATCAGTAGATTTGAAGGAGCTGAATCAGATATCTGATTGTTCTTCAAGTTTACATGATGATTTCCAGAGCTGCAAACTGTCCAATCCAAAATGTGGATTATATATGGAATAAGCAAGATGAGGTCCAAAGTTAAGTGCTTAGCAGAGGAACACCAGACTTCCTCACGTGTGCCGGCATGACCTGTGTTTCCTGTTCGGCTTTATGTCAAATAAGGAGATCTGCTCTATCTTACACTCAAGTCTACTTCTAGATGATGTATTAGGGTTGTATAACTTGCTTGTTTGAATTACCATCTCCTCCTCCAATCACTTATTCTTTTGCCGTAACCTTTGTTTAGCTGTTTGATCCACACGTTTTTAGTGGGTATTTGTCATTGCATTGCTTGCTGGTGTGTTATTTGTTACTGGAACCTAGGGTGGTGCTGAATGTGAATTACAACAGTGTGAAGGATGAATTGGCCACAAGGCCATGCTGTCTATCTTGCTCTCTTTAGATCTATGCGTACTATGCATGCTGCAGTTTGGTTCTTATTCTTCTCACATCTCTGCTATGACCTGCAATTAACACCACGACTCAGGGTCACTGCGAAATAAATGAACATGCCTTGTTTCTTTCCCTCAAGTCCTCTTTAAAGTGTTTACTAGTGTTGTCACAAAGAGAAAGAGAGCAAGTGGAAGACTTGCTGAGTCCAATCTACAGTTCTTGTTCTCCTAAAGGGTAAATGTCAGATATCGAACATGTATAGTACCTAAGCAATACTGTAAGATCCAGTACTTCACTGTAGGCTGGTTTCATGAGAGAAAAAAAACCCTTTTATCTGTTAAACCAATTAGCATTGTAAGCATACCAACCACTTCCAATGCATTTGCATTTCAACATGTTTTAAGAAAGTAATCCTTAAACTCAAAATGTTCAAATCTTTTAAATGCAGGTGACTGTTCTGTTCTGTCTACTTGTGTATCGCTGCCCTTCATTTCACAACAGAAAGGCAGGTGCGCTGTATGGATGGAAATCATTGAAGACGATGAGAATACACATGGCGAGCCAACTGCCGGCGATCAATTTTCTCTCTACTATAACAACAATCTATTTATATGCTGTTGCCATTCCTGCTCAGCTATTAACCTTTTTGTTTCACTCAATTTCATTTACAAATGGTTCTCTTGTGTAAGCAAACCATTATTAATTTATTAATATACACAAAAATAAACCTCTGTGAATTTATCTTGGGAGCATTTCTTGACTCAGTTTTATCTTGAGTGCATGTCAATGTTAATACTTCTCCCTTTCACATTTCAAACAGAATGAATGTGTCATTTTTCATCACAGATTAGAGCTGGTGGACTGACTACCACCCACTGTCCATGTTGAGAGTGCTGCAGGCCAGGCCAGCGCAGGCTGCCATGTCAAGGTCGCTTGCTGAAATTGTCGACGCACATCCAAAAAAAACCCTCAGCCTTGCAGTGGTTCTACAACCAAAGTGTACCAGCCATCCACATGGTATGACAGGTGACAACCGAGCTTCCGACTAGACTGGAAGCTGTACACCCCCCAACCCACATGCAGCGCAGACAGTTCCCTCGAGGGACCGCTCACCATGGGAACCCACGATTTGCTCGTGGCCACATCTTTCTAAGGTAATTAAGTGCAGGGAGATGAGGACGTTCATCTTGAGATAAGCCACTAATTGAAACTTTCCTATCAGGAAGAGGTCAAATTGTCCCTCTTTTCCTTACTCTCACAATCTACGAGGCTTTTGAGTGGCCCTTGCTATTAAAGTCAAGTGGTCTGAAGAGGTCAGTGGATGGTTTGTTTTTTGGAAGTGGTGCTCATACACTCATTTGTGTCATTTGGTGGTTAACCTTGATTTGTGTCCTCTCCTGATTTCATCTTTAGCTGTTTTGACTCCATTCCATCAACGAAGAGAAGCTTAATTAGATTTTTTTTTTTTTTTTATGATCTTGATATAGCGCATGCGCTTTCTTCTGAGTGGTTCTTAGCACTTTGTATGTAGTGAAGGCCAGTTACGCTAACAGCACTAGTGCACTCAATCTTGTTTTTCCCTTTGATATGTGGAGTCTAGTGATTCAGACTATTGGTTCAGCGCAGTTTTGTGTACTTTTTCCCCATCTTACACAGAGAACTGATGGAAGTGTTTGGGTTATTGAAGCAAGCCTAACTACATCCAATGGCGGTGATATCTCCAAACAGACACAGATAATTAGTTTAATGAGCTTAAATGTCCATATATTTCTATTTTAGACCATTCAGCTTTAAGTTTTTCATTAAAAGTCTCACTTTTGGTGGAATTAATTAGATCAAATTGACTAAGCTAAGAGAGGAAAATGTCTCACTTTATTGTTAGCCATTTTTTCGCACCTGTTCTAGACGACATTGCCCGAGGGATAATCGGGGATGTTTACTAATTGTGTGTACCATGTAAACAGTTCTCTTGTAGAGAAATTAGTCAGAGGAAACAGTAAACAAACCATGTGTCCCTAAGCCTGTTAGCCACTAAGGCACCTCTGATAAGTACAGCTAATACTGTCAGTATCGTAATGGAGTTTTCTGCGGCGTTAAATGGAAAGCATATGCGGTGGGACTGATTGACACCCCATGAAGGGGTTGGCCCCGGATTGTCAGGCTTGCTGGGCTTTCGGAGTCCTGGGCTTCTGTGCGGCAGATGCCCTTTATCTGTCCTTCGAAGGGGAGGAAAGGAGAAAATCGATGGGGCTTTATTGTTGCTTGGAATCCACACATAGCATGAGTAGAAAGGAAGTGCTCTGTAGAACTGCTGGACATATTGGATGTAGGGAGGGGGTCAGGAAGTCTCAGGTATCTGGAGGAGATCAATAGAGGAGAAAAACAGAGGAGAGAGAGTCAACCAGAGGTCTGACCTGAAGCATTCTTTGTTTCAGTGGAGTTTAATGTGATAAAATATTTAATGCATCTGTAATATTAATACAATTGAATAGTGTAACACTGCTGTACGATTCAAATCACTTCAGAGGGCTTCCCTCTTCCAGTACGCATGGGGGGAAAAGGCTTGTTTATGTTTGTACCTGAAATGGGATTTTCTTATTTCACCAAATCTAAACATTAAAAATGCAAAAGTAAATCCTAAGATGAAGATGGTTGGTACCATAGTAGATAAAGGGATAATGAAAACATTTTTTTGCCACTTTCTTATTTAAAAAGACAGTACAGTAAATGAAAACATTGAATATTGAGGTTACAAAATTATCCTAAAGAAGTGAAATTTTGAATAACAGTATGTCAGCCATTTCAGTTTTTTGTAATTGTACATTAAATGTGCAGTAAGTAGTTCGCTAGCTAGCTTTAGCATCACTGTTTGTCACAGTGTAAAACTTTATATATTAGCACCAATGCACTATTAAACACTCCACCTAAAAGAACAATGTAGTAACTGTCATTTTAAGTGCCTTCACACCTGCATCTCCCCACTGTTTTGACAAGCTGCAGTGTAACAGCATACATTTTACAAAAGGAACTATGCAAAGGAAAGAAACAAAGGCATTAAATGGTCTGCACGTTTGTAGTTTGTTCTGTGTCAAGCTTAATCATGCAGTACATGTGCAGGAATCAGAATCGAGTCAGATGCCCCATAGCAAACTTTCTTGCCTGGGGTGGAATTGGTCGCCCGGGGCCCTGCTTGAAAGTTTAGGAAAAAATTAGCTAGACTTTCTCACAGAGATTTTAGAATCTACATTATGATGCTCTTTTATCCTCCATGTTTTTGAAATAACATGGTAAAATGATTTTCAAGCTTAAACTTGGTTATAAAAATTCTCTTTTACAGTGTCATCTACAGAATTCAGTTTTGCAATAGTACTTAGACCTGAACAAAACAATACTATTTTGTAACATATTTTAATTGTGCACCATTAAAAAAAGTTTTACATGTTAAAAAAATGAATAGTACTTTATAAATATGTTTAAAGGCCGACTGACAGTCACATCAGTAGCCAGATAAAATCTTCCTTAATGTAGATGTCAGTAAAATAGTCATTATGACTGCCTTGATCTCCTAAACCATTTTAATGTCATGTATTTTAAAGATCTCTTGTGTTTCCTGTCATGCGTTTCATTTTTCCAGTGTTAATTGTTTGTCATTCGACTTGTTAGCTCATCCAACTCTTATCTGCTCCCTTTCTAGTGCAGTTGGTTAGAGTCTCAGTTCATTTTCCATTCTCACTTTTGTTTTTTTGAAACACTGTTTCAGGTGACCCTGATGCTACCAAATTTGTCATATTTGTAAATTAAACTCAGAGGAACTCCTGAGATGGTAAATAAGACTAGTGTTGTTATATTATGAAAAGCACTCATGCACTTATAAAAGAAAAATATGTGGAAGTATACTGGAAAATATAATGCAATTGTCACGAATCCGGTCTGTGGTTTTCTGTCTGTTTGTCACCAGATGTCGCCTTCCAGTTACATTGACTCTCACAAGACACAAACTGTTGCATGTCCCCCCGGACTACATTTCCCATCATCCATTGCACTGATTACACACACAGCTGCAACCAATCAAACGCACTTTATAAGCCATGGACTTCCTCTTCCTGATCGCCGAGTATTGTCTGCGTTTATCACTCTCCTAGCGATAGCAACTTTACGGAGCCATTCTGTGTTTCCTGAGTTCAAGTCTAGTCTGTCCTGTTTATTACCTGTTTAACCAGAGTCGATTCTAGCCTGGTTTACCTCGTCCTGTCTGATCTCTGCCTGCCCTGTAGCTTATAGCCTGTCGTGGATTTACCCTTTGCCTTGCTGTTTCGGACTGTGTTTGCACCTCGCCTGGACCATCTGGACCACCTGGACATCTTCTGTTTGTGGATTCCCATTCGCCTCGCCCTCAGGATTAAGTTCGCCATCGATCAACCCACGCCTTTTGTAGGATTACTCTTGTGTCTCGTCTGTGCCACACTTGTTTGCTGGTGTTCGACCCTGCCTGTTTCTGACCATGTCTGTGAATAAAGCTCTGTAAATGGATCCGTACGTCTCTTGACCTGTTCACTCCGTTACAGCAATATGTTTAATAAAACATTTCCATATATGGGAAACTAAGTGCTTACAGTATATTTTTCAATATACTGCAATATATTCATGAACCATATATGGCTACATATTGATACAAAAAAATAGATATATAAGGCAACATGTTTACATGTTACAGCTTTATTGAAACACTCAATTTCTCAATAATTAATTAAGTTAATGCTTGGTTTTACATAAAGCTGAATACATATTATCTCACTTTGTTGTTTGCATAGTTACACATTTGAGATATGAAAATACGTGTGATGGTATATAAGAAAAAAGCCTGAAATTTTACTGAAAACAAATAGTCAAAGTTTTAGATTATTTGGATAATTGGACATCTTGTTGGAAGTTGGCAACATGGCAGGTGGAAAATGAGATTTGACATGTATATCATTTATCAATTTAGTGTGTTTATATATATATATATATATATATATATATATATATACACAAATACATGGATATAAATCACAATATATATTTTCCTCAAAATTAAGCATAAATAAAATGTGTATATATACTGTGTGTGTGTGTGTTTGTGTATATATATATATGTGTGTGTGTGTGTGTGTGTGTGTGTGTGTATATATATATATATATATATATATATATTATATGGCACATATATGTTTATATACATTTACACACACACATACATTACCATATTTTATTGCATGTACTATACATTTAAGAATATTATTGAATATAAAATGACATATATATGACAATATATTTACTTATATATTGTAATATTTTTCAGTATATGACTAGCAGCAATTTTCTGCTTTCTCTTAAAAAGAAAGAAAAAACTTACGGCCAACTGCAGCAATTTTATTTATTTTTTTATTTATTTTTTAACACCAGAAAACCAGCCTATTTTCATACTTTCATAATCTTGCCCAGAGCCTCAAAAACCCACGGGCCACTTCTGAAACCACGGTCTCTGAATAGCAAACGGCAACCACTATTTATAGTGGCTGCGTTTTACAGAAAGACACGGACTGGGGGAGTGGTTTGTCTAGTAGCCTAAGGCGTTTTCACACAACGGGACTTCATAACACATATATTCATGTGAGATCCGGTTATTTCTGTGGTTAAATCAGTGTGAAATCACTCGTTCATATGGCCTCTGCGCTTGAAGTCATTCCTTACATTATAGCTGCCAGATCTGCAACAGTCAGGTTCTTCGTAGTGTTATTTTGGGACTGTGCACATCACGCAGACAGGAGCTTTCCAACGGCCAGGCTGTTTAATATGAGCCGTGCTAATGCACACTAATAACATAATTTTACCCTGTCAGCAGTCTCATTTATGCTCCTGTAAGCATCACACCCATCACCATCCCAGGCTTATAATAACTATAAACATTTCCATTTTTAGAAAATACAACTTTTTTTAAATTCAATTAACCAGTGTAGCGGGGTGTTGGCTTATTCATCAGTTTTTAGGGACGGTAAAGTGCTGCCAAGGAAAAAGATAACACAGAGAGAAGTAAAAAATGAACTGAACTGGCCACAATTATGTATAATTGAGAATGTGGCACCCACAATGCATTGGTGGCATGCCTTGTGGGCTATTAAGCAATCGTACTTTCCCATTTACAAGTCAAAGCCATTCCAAGCCGTTGTCATGTTCCACATTCAGCAAATCCCAATGAATGTAGGCCCGTCCTCGCGGGTAACACTCAGATCATCTGAGCTGAAGGGGCTTTTTCTGAAAGTGCTTTGTCTGCCAGTATCAAGGAACTTAAGGCACTTGTGTCTATATGCATTACACAGAGGAGTTAAAAAGTAAGAAGGCTATAAAAAGAAACCCACCAGTTCGTGTGCTTTCATTTCATTGTTTCAAAATTTAAGGCAAGATGCCTCGCTCCCAGCTTTTTCCTCCCTTACCATTTGGTTTTTCCTTCTTTCTGTGAGTCTTTTGAGAGGGGTGAGTCATTGCACAGGGAGATCTCCCTCCACGCAATGAGCCTCTGCCTGCGCACACCTGTTCCTCAAAGACAAAACACTGAATGTACAGCGAGAACGCATCTTTTGTCTCTGCAGTGCATGATTGCTGATTCAGGAGCTGTTTGGTTCATTTTTTATTTCTCTTTTCATTTTCATTCAGTTCTTCAAGATTGTCACTATTTTTTTCACAGTCGTTTTTTTTTTTTAAACATCTGACAGGAAAGAACACAGATTTTGTCTATAGTTTTAATATTTTAGTAATTTCAATAAATTTTACAAACTTGACTGTCCTGATATCAGCATATCAAAATGCATATCACAATGTGTATAGAAATATTATAAGCCTTTTTAATTTTGGTATATATAGTGGTATTACTGAATTTGGATTTACATTAAATTACATATAATTATATATAAAATGCAAATTGCTATGGAATCTGTAAAGTGGCACACTTACATTTTTAAATGAACAATCATCATTGGAAATGTAAAAACCTTGAAATTACACTAACAAAAAATTATTTTCATAACTTTTTCAGGCTTAAAGTTAGGAAGAATGAACTTTTAAACAAATCTAATTAATGGAATTCTGTTTATCTGGAACCACTTCCATGTCCATTTATTCAGTCCTGCTGTATGGTGCCTCTGCATAATAGGAGATTTTCACCATTAATAATCCAAAAATAAACTAAATCTTAATTTAACCTGTAATATGTATGTTGAATGAATGAATGAATTATATATTTAAAAATGCTGTATTTTAATTTAAAATATTTAAAGTAGAGGATAAATGGTCTTTAATTTGATTTATTATGTATATTTTAATTTAAAACATTTCATTTTAAAACATATAGGCCTGGTTTCACAGACAAGGTTTAGACTAAGTCAGGATTAGGCCATTGTTCAATCAGGACATTTAAGTCATTTTTATAAACGTGCTTTGGAAAAAACATTACTGGTGTGCATCTTAAGACAAAACAAAGGCACTAATATATTTAAAGATCAGTCATTGCAAGTTTCTTTCAGTTGAAACAGCTCAGACTTACATTTTAGTCTAGGACTAGGCTTAAGCCTTGTCTGTGAAACCAGGGGATAGTGATTGTAGGACAAAAATGGCTTATAATTTATATTTTGATTTATTATGTAGCACAAATGTGGTGAGACTACTTACTACTTCAAAGTCTCTGTGTAAAAATATATATTAAAAATAATACTATATTAATACTATATTTTAATAATATTTTGCTATATATAATTTTTGGGTATTTGGTATTTTCTCATTTATTTATTCATTTATTTTTTGACATTTTGACAAGTGCATTTTTATGTACCTTACAGAATATCATCCACACAGGCCCCTATAAAAAAGAGCTAAATGCTGAAGTGCAACTGGTTATCTGTGATGTCAAAGTCTTATGTTCACATGTAATTCTCTCCCTGGGGCAGGAAATAAAGTTTTTATCTGACTGTGAGCAGAGCAGCCGGCTCGGCTAGCGCACGATGAAGCCGTTTTATAGAGAAATGTATAGATTTCAGACAACAGGAACGTGAAAAGGGGCCAACTCAACCTGGCATCCCGCACAAGAGAGATGATCCTCAATCAGCCAGGAGTAAACACGAGAAAGACCAAAAATTGAGAAAGAGAGGGAAGAGAAAAGAGAATTGGAGAGAAATAGTAGAAGAACTTAGGAGAAAAAAAGATGGGCAAAGCTAAAAGGATGAAAGAGGGAAGGTAATTAGGGCAAAGAAATAAGAGAAAGGGGGCCGAGTGGGGAAAAGATAAGGGTGAGGTAATGGAGAGAGAGAAGCGATAGAAAGCAGCATATGAAGAACTTAATCCCTCTCAAAGATGATTGAGAGAGTGTGAGAAACATGGGGAAAGAGCACAGATAAAGTTGGGCTGAGAGAGGTGGAGATAGTGAATGAAGGAGCTGGTGTGTGTTGGATTGGTTGGAGACGGATGGGGTTTTATCTGCCCTCTGCAGTGGAACAGCGAGTTTGCCCTCTGCTCCTCTCAGCCCCGGCAGAATAGAGGGATAGAGGAACAGAGAGAGAGGGAGAGAGGGACGAATGAAAGGATAATCAGTTACTATGTAGGTCATTCCTGCACTCTTCAGAGGAGCAGCACTGGAATAGCTTTGGCTCAAGCTCACACCGTGAGGTGTCCCATTTGGATGTTCCACGCCCACCTCCCTCCCTCTCTCTCTCTCTCTCTCCCTCTCCCTCCCCTCCCCCCTCTCCCCTCCCCTCCCCTCCCTCCCCTCCCTCCCCTCCCTCTCCCTCCTCTCCTCTCCCTCTCCTCTCCCTCTCCCTCTCCCTCCCCTCCCCTCCCCCTCCTCCTCTCCCTCTCCCTCTCCCCTCCCCCTCCCCCCCCCTCCCTCCCTCCCTCCCCCTCCCCTCCCCTCCTCTCTCCTCTCTCTCCCTCTCCCCCTCCCCCCTCTCTCTCCCTCTCTCTCTCCCTCTCCCTCCCCTCCCTCTCCCTCCCCCTCTCCCTCTCCCTCCCTCCCCCTCCCTCCCCCTCTCTCCCCTCCCCCCTCCCCTCCCCCTCCTCTCCCCCTCTCCCCTCCCTCCCCTCCCCTCCCCTCCCTCTCCCTCCTCTCCCTCCTCTCCTCTCCTCTCCCCTCCCCTCCCTCTCCTCCTCTCCCTCTCCCTCCCCCTCCCCTCCTCTCCTCTCCCCCCTCCCTCCCCCTCCCCCTCCCCCTCCCTCCTCTCCTCTCCTCCCTCTCCCTCTCCTCTCCTCTCCTCTCCTCTCCCCTCCCCTCCCTCTCCCTCTCCTCTCCCTCTCCCCTCCTCTCTCTCTCTCCTCTCCCTCTCCCCCTCTCCCTCTCCCCTCCTCTCCTCTCCCTCTCCTCTCCCCCCTCCTCTCCCTCTCCCTCTCCCTCTCCCTCCCCCTCCTCTCCTCTCCCTCTCCTCTCTCCTCTCTCTCCTCTCCCCTCCTCTCCTCTCCTCTCCTCTCCTCTCCTCTCCTCTCTTCTCCTCTCTTCTCTTCTCTTCTCCCGCAGGAATCTGTCACCCTGAGCTCAGGAAATATTCAAGAAAGCACTTTACTCTTCTAGAACTATCAAGCTATAGAACATTTAGAATTTTATAAGATTTAAGGCCATGCCAGGAATCTGTGTTAATCTTTCTTTCTTTCTTTCTTTCTTTCTTTCTTTCTTTCTTTCTTTCTCTTTATTATTGCTATTATTTATTTATTTATTGTTTTCCTGTTTGCTTTCTTGCTTTCTCTATTTATTTACTTATTGCTCTTTCTTTCTCTTTCTTTCTTTCTTTCTTTCTTTCTTTCTTATATTTTATTTATTTACTAGTATTGATATTTTCTTTCTTTCTTTCTTTTACTATTGCTATTTATTTATTTATTTATTGTTTTCCTGCTTTATTTATTTATTTATTTATTTGTTTGTTTGTTTGTTTGTTGTTTTCCTGCTTGCTTTATCTTTATTTATTTACTTATTGCTGTTTGTTTGTTTCTTTGTTTCTTTCTTTCTTTCTTTCTTTCTTTCTTTCTTTCTTTCTTTCTTTCTTTCTTTCTTTCTTTCATCATTCATTCATTCATTTGTCATGTCAGGATTTCCTGATTATTAAATATGTTTTCCAGCATCATTTTTTTCATCTAACCACACATGACTCTTTTTCTCTTCCCTGTCATTTTGTCTCGTCTCGTCTCGTTCACCGTCAGTCTTTCTCTTCCTTCTTATTCCCAGGTTTTTTGTTTGTTTGTTTGTTTTTTTTCCATTCTTGCTCATCAGAGCTTGATTTCTCTATCAGCTGTGTGAAATGAACTAGGTACTTCACTTCAATACTCACACCTTTGATTCGAGGTCATTGAATAAGACAGCCATTATGCAGAAAATATAATCATGTGCAATTAGATAGCGTCCAAGATAATCACACGCTCCCCTGAGTCATTCCTCACTGATGTGTTTAAGATATGCAGGAGTCCTGGCCGAGGTTTGCTCTCTAATTAAAGAGAAATGCCCTCCGAGAATAAGCTGTCATGGCAACCGAGTGACAGAGAGGCTGTGCTGCTTTTAAAGACGATGAGGTACAGGGTGAGAAAGCATCGCACGCAAAGAGTACACTGTGAAAATATTTTCACCTACTTCAACTTAAAATTTTAAGGCAGCAACAGAGCTCAAGTTTATCAGAATCTACTGTATCTCTATCTATTTTAATTTTATTTTACAGTTTACTGATGCTTTGTCTTATTTTAAAACCAAGACTAGTTTGCAATGTTTGAGAAAAATGCAATACAGTAATGTATTAATATGTATGTAATGTATGAGCAATATCACACGAGTAGAAGTGTGATATGGCTGTATATTGCACTGCTGTGATTCGGCCGAGAACCAGAAAGAACTGTTGTATAAAATGTTATATATACTGTATACCTTTTATAGTTTGTGATTTAGCCATACTGTCATTCTGTAAAGCTGATCATATTACACACTTTTGACTTTAGAAATTTATCTATTTATAAAAGATGAATTGGAACATCAATCCACCTTTCTTTCTTTCTTTCTTTCTTTCTTTCTTTCTTTCTTTCTTTCTTTCTTTTTCTAAAACGGGCAACTGAATCTCAGCCTCTATGGTGGAGATGTAATATGATTTGGGTTTCTGCTGTCATGAAGCACAGTGGATTTGGTGTTCATGTGGATATTTATAAAGCAGATTTGGGTCAAGAGGTGTTATTTTAAAGTGTTTGCCCCTTTAGCCATGTCTGCTGGCAACATGCGATAACTGACACTGTTGTTAAGTTCAGAAGGGAAAAAAGCGTCTGACCTTTGCTGTGGTCATATTTAGTTTCATTAATGTGTCAGTGGCCACTCCAAATGGGTTATTTTTAATTTACTCACCTGTAAAAAAAAAACGCCAGATTCTTTTAATGATTGAGACACAGCCTGCCATTTATATCCGTATGTGACCTCTCACTTCCTCCTTATGGCACAAACGGTGACATTCTCATCAAATCAGTCTAACCAGAAACCAATTTTCAGGAAAAAATCCAATTACTGAATCTATAGGATTATGGGACAGCCTGTGGATTTTTTGGAATCATTCTGTCCACATAAAATGAGGCGCTCTGGGTATTTCGGGAGGACAAAATATCAAGTGCTAAAGACTGATTGGACTTGGACATTGAAAAAAAAAAAAAGTGAGGGAAAAGAAGCCTCAAAATAGTCCAATTCTGAGCCCAAACGAGAATAACTGAATCGCATTTAGTTCTTCAGTTCCAGTCATAATTTTAGTACCATTGGTTTAACTATTTAGAAATAGCATACATGACCATCACCCTCCTGAAGTCTAAATAAATAGTGTATTTAATTTAAAATATTTATAATATATTTAACAAATATATTTAAATTTAAAATATACAATATATGGGATTTGTAGGACAAAAAAAAATATTCTGTTTCATAATTTGGTTTCTAATTAGATTTATAATGCAGTACAATTGTTGTAATTGTGTCTCTGTGAAAAAATAAAAATAAAATTAATTTAATAAATTTAAAACAATGTAGTTTAATAAAATTATACTAATAATACATTTTAAAATACAATATTTTAATTTAAAATATACAATATATGTGGGATTTATAAGCATAACATCAAATAATATAAACTATTATATTAAAATAAAAAAGAAATTAAATTAGCAATATAATTAAAAATATGTATACATATTTAAAAAGTACTATATTTTAATTTAAAATATACAATTTATTGGATTTTTAGGACACAAATATTCTGGTTCGTAATTTAGTTTATAATCAGATTTATTATGCAGTACAAATGTGGTAATATTGCAGTCTCTGAAAAAAATTAATCAATAAATAATATCATTTTAAAAATAATATAATTTCAAACAATTTAGTTTGAATTGAATGAATGAATGGATGAATAAGTAAGTAAATAAATAAAAATGCAATACAATAAATTTAAAAAAAAAATCAATATTTGGGATTTATGGAAAAAAGAAATGTATATTTTGGTTTGATTATGTGGTAATATACCTTCAAAGTTTGTGTGTAAAACACCCCTTTAAATAACATTGTTCCTCATCTTTGCCTTCATTCCATTCTACGCAGTCTATTATGGATATGACTTTGCAATATGCTATTTCATTGTTTCCTCTTGTCTTGTAGTTTTATTGAAATATTGTTTCGCTTTGACAATTCAATTTGAGAGAGTCTTATCTGCTGCAGACGAAATGGTGCGTGTGTTCAGGAGTCGGCCGCGCTTTACAGCCTTCTGCTGCAGAAGGTGAGAACGACACGGCGAGTGATTTCTTTTGCCATCATCTACAACTATAAATCCCGCAGGCCCACCCTGGATAACACCAAATGCTGGCTGACAGGTTAGCGCTTACCGTTTGATATCGATGATCGATGGCCTTTCATAGGAAACACAAGCACATTTCAGCTTCGATTCGGCCTTCACATAACAGCCTCTCGAGAAACAGCTCTCCATCTTATATTCACAGCTTTTCGGTGGAATTTGAATAATATATTCATGAAAATGGCTGGGGATACAAACAAAAGATGTGGATCAGGCCCGCTCACGTTGCTTTCTTCACAGTCCTTACAAAATGTTCCTTTATGAAGTGATATGATTTTGTTCTATTGAATTTCACATTGACTTTCAGTGCGTGCTGCATTATTTGACTGCAGAGTGAAGGAAGCCTCCTTGTTTCTTCACTGATCTCATATTTTAAACATCATGTGATGAAGTATCTGAGCTCAGAAGCCAAATATGGGATCAATTCTGGGAATATTGTAGGCGTATCATCTGCAAGTCTAATGACCGACTAGAGGAAGTGCTTAGTGAATTTGGAAGTTAAGTTCACATTCATCACTCATACAAACTTTAAATAGAGAGTTGTCTTATGTTTTCTGCATTAAGACAAAGGCAGGATGAAAGTCAGTGGTGACTAGGCACTGTCAAGGTCCAAAAATGACAAACTGAAATTTAAGTCTCTTCTGCTGAGCTGTAGCTTTAAAATCTCATTTTTATTATTATAGATATGCACACATTCAAATTTAGTCTATTCGCATTCAGTTACGTGACTTCTGTGCTGTATTCTTAGACGACTAGCTTTGTGTGAGGAACAGAGCAATATTTAAGTCATTTCTCACTAAAACATTTGCATCTCTATATGCAAATCTCTCAAATTTATTTGTGCATATTCAAATTTAGAGCATCACAATGATTTGAATGTACACAAACGTTTATTTGTTTATTTATTTATTTTGTTTATTATTATTATTATTTCCTCATATTTTTATTTATTTATTTTAGCTATTATTATTATTATTATTATTATTGTTAGTTTTGATATCCATATTTGAATACATTTATTTATTTATTTATTTATAGTATTGTATTTTATATTATTATTACTATTATTGTTATTATCATTATTAATTTAATTTATATTAAATATTATACATTATTATTATTATTATTATTATTATTATTATTAATTTATTTTATTTTTTTCATATTTATTCATTCATATTTGAATAGGCACCCAAATGTACCCAAGCTGAAAAACACATTTTCATTGGAGATTCCTTTGTCTTATGGTATCAGGCAGAAAAAAACAAAAAAATCAATAAAGATAAAAAACATATACAGATTATTTAAATACAATTAAGTAACAGATAATAAAATGTAGTCTTGTTATGAACGAGAAAAGGCAACATAAATGTCAATTTATCAAGAAGCTATAATTCTTACAATTATGCTTGAATAAATATGACCTCAGAAGCCTTGGAAAATGAATTTGTTTATATGAACTTTTTGTGTTTCTTTTAGCGTTCTGTGAGCTTAAACACTCCTGGTCACTATTTACTTTAATTGTGTGGAAAAGAGCTGTGTGAACATTTTGCTACATGTGTTTGTGTTATTAGGAAAGTCACACAGCTTTGGTTGAATAAATGATGATTTACATTCCCAGGTGAACTGTGGTATAATAGCACCCCAAGCCTGAGCGCTGTGTTACGGGAGCAACACGACCGCTGACAAGGTGAATCAGACCGACCGACACATTCATGGTGCTGTATGCAAAGCTTCACGCTCACACACACAAATCAAAGACCTCTTTCTGTCCGTATGTGTTGTTAAAGCTCTCTTCCAGTCCTTCTTTGCTCATTACAGCGTGAGGAGATCCAGCAGAGGCCTTGTTAAAGCAGGAGATGCCGAGCCCCAGGCGTGAGTTAGTGCTCTGGCCGAGAGCTCGGTGTATTTACTAATATTAGTGCGAGTGCTGGAGGCAGAAGAAAGAGAGGCCAGGGAGGGCAGCTATTTTTACTAGTCGCTCTGTGCCTTGTTCCTGGCCAGTCCCTGCCCACGCGTGGCCATGTGTGCGCTCACCTAGTGCTGCTGCATGAGGACGACAGCAAAACTCTCTCTCTGTCTCTATTGCTTTGTGTCTGTTAAGTGTCTATATCTAACACTCCCCACACCTACAGAATCAATCCTGCAGTCCTTTACCGACTGAAAAATACGTTTAAAGGAGACAATAAACTAAACTAACTATTATGCCCCTTTTTAGAAGATAGAAAATAAGTCTCTTATGTCTCTAGTGTGTGTATGTAAAGTTTTAGCTCAAAATACCCCACAGATATTTTTTTACAGCTTGTTAAAATTGCCACTTTTAGGGTATGAGCCAAAACGTGCCATTTTTGTGTGTGTCCCTTTAAATGCAAATGAGCTGGTGCTCCCAGCCCCCTTTCAGAAGAGGGTGGAGCTTCAAGAGCTCAAGCTCTGGCATACAAATAAACATTCCATTATTAGTACAAGCCTGTTATCTTTGCAGAAAACACGCTCTGTTTAAGTCGGTCATCTGATTGTACTGTGCATAATAAATTATCTTTTATGAATTACACAGGTAGAGAAGCACAGCGCGATAAAAATAACAACAGCTGGTCTCATTGTGCCTTAGCTTGCCATCACAAACTTTATGATATGACAAGTCCCATGTGTGATTATGAGCTCGACAAATCGAAGCGGTCGGCTTCACATTGCTTTCATATGCAATTACCAAAATAACTACCGCATTCCTATTCATGATCATTCTGGTAGCACGTGAAGGCAGCATCAGTGAAAACAGGCAGAGATAATGGTAGCTTTAGCAACATTAGCCTTACAGAGTGTGAAGAAACTCTTTCTGAAAGGCAATTTTTAAAAAAATGCATGATACTTACTTTGTCTGGAGCTGACGTTTGCGCACAAAGCGTTGGTATTGATCCCTAAACATATAGGGGACTTTACGGATTTTTTCCGGGATATTTCCTTCGAAAATGAAATTTAACCACAGTGTCCTCAGCAGCTCAGATGGAGGGAGTCTGTGGAGACTCCAATGTTTGTTGGTGCATCTCAAAACACAACACTTGTAATGCCTCTTTAGCACTGACATAGTATATCCAGCAGCTAACGTTACAGCACGAAAACAGTAATGGCAGACTGCTGCTTCTCCTCACTCAGGCCTGTATCTATGCTAATAGGGCAGAGAGCGTCACAAATGGGCGGGACTTTTTCCCTATAGTGATGTGTACATAGGGAGAAATCTGGAACTGCTTGTTTGGAGAGACGAAAAAATTAATGGGTGGATTTTTACCATTACAGACTTGTTGTTTTCACACACTGCGGCCACACAACTGTGTTCAAACACCTTATAAAAGTGATTTTTTGCATAATAGGTCCCCTTTAAGAAATGTTTTTACATGTTTTGAAGAAAATGGGAGTGGTGTGTCCTTATGCAGAAGTTGCTGCTGCTGCTGCTAATATATATATATTTTATTACTATTTAAAAAAGTAATAAAAATGACAAACACAACTAAATTACTAACACATTTTAATTTTAGAAACTAAAATTAAAATGAAAACAGAAAATATATGTTTAAAAAAATATATTCAAAATAATGGCAAAACTATACTATAACAGTATACGATACAAATAACACTGACTAATCAATGTTTGAAATGTGACCTATAGAAATTTGCATTGAATATATTTCATTACATTTAATAAAAACATATTTAATTTATTTTCTTGACCATGTTGGAAGAACACTTCATTCAGAGTGTGTTTATGTGAGCCCAGCCAACAGGGAATGTTCTCAGATCTTTGGCAAACGTTCTGGAATGGTTCCTTCAAAGTTACGAATGATCTTGCTGTAACATTAACAGAGCATTCATAAAAAAAGTTATCTGTTCTTTAATAACTCTCAAAATGTTGGGGAAAATAAATAAATAATAAAATGCATGTTTCTCTAATGTTTTTAAACCTTAATACTACTTGATTCAGAATGTTCAGAGAACATTCAAAGGTGATGTTTCATAATGTTTACAAAATGAGAAAATGGAGCATTCCCTTCATGTTTTCGCTAACGTTAGCATAACCAGTAAAATGTTTTTCAAACATTTAAAATGTTGGGAGAACAATCACAAATAATGTTTTCATAACTTAATGAGAACGTTAGAAAAAAACAACAACATTCTTTTGTTAATTGGGTGAGTATTTATTTATGTTTTTAGAGTGTTGGTAAGTGGTTGCAAGGATGCTCATGGAGGTTACTAGGGATTGCTAGCTGGTGACTATGTTGATGTGTGTGATTGACAGGATGTTGCTACGGCATTTCTTTATGGTTTCTAGGATATTCTAACTGGTTCTGCTTGTATTTATTTTCATCAACTACCATGGAAAAACTGCACGCTTAGAACAGTAATAGCTCACCATTGCTCAATTTGAAATGGCATTCATGCCTGTAGCACAAACAGCGCAGAGTTATGAGGTTTAAATTTAAACAATGGTAATAGCGCTGCTTTCTAAAAATATTTACACCGAGAGAAAAAAAAAAAAAAGCCTGAAGTACTTGCCTTGTGCCTGGAGCTATTTTAAGACTTTTGCTTTCTGCGCTTGAGTTGGGCTGAGGTTTGCAAAGCAAATGAATGCCGCTGCTTAGCCTTTAAATAGCTTCTTGCAAGACCCATGCAAAAAAATCCATTCATTCAGTCCATGATATATAGTCCTCATTGACATTGCAGTGGTAATGCAGAGGCATGATGTTTCTTCTCAGTGTGTATCAGGACTTCAGAGAGGGAAAATAACAGTCTGTCCTCTCTTCTCATTTTAAATACAATTCTCCCTTCTCGTTTCTCTCTAGAACTGATATCCAGCAGCTAACATCACTCTTTACAGCCACTCTGTCATTTCTTCCTTCCTTCCTTTCCTTTCATTTACCCCTCTTTCCTTCTATCATTTTCTCTCTACCTTTCCTTTCCTTTTCTTCCTTCATTCATTCTTTTTCTCTTTATTTTTGCCTAGCCCTTCCTTCCTCTCTTCTTCAGACCTCCACATGTGTTTCTCTTCCTTTTTGACAGGTCTGATTTCATTGATTCATTCTTGTAGTATCCAGTTTTGTGTGTCCTCTTCATTCATCTCCCCATTCTAACTTCTCTTTTGTTCCCTTTGAGTTCCCACAGTTTTTCCTCTCTCCATCTTCAGCTTTCTGTTCAATACATAGTTCTTCTTGTGGAGATATCCTGTGGATAGTCTGGCTACATTATCCAGACTACAGGTTTTTGCCAGACTCTGCCTTACATCTCTGCCTCCCTTAATCTGTGAATGTAAATGTTCTCAAAACTCTCTGAAACATCTGATCATGTGATCTTTGGTCAGCTTTGATGAAGAAAGTGACTGCATTATGCCAGCAAAATCTACTGATGCTGTTTTAATTAGTTTGTTCAAATAATTGTCAGCCATGCAAGATTTGAACTCACAACCTCTCGCTCTTAAAACAACAGCTTAACGTATATGTCCAGGTACGGAGCTAAAGCTGAAAACATAGAATTGCTTCTAAACATTTCCTTTTGCATGCATCATCCAACCAATGATCGTTTTGTTTATTAGTATACATCTGCCTAATTTAGCATTAAAGATCCACTGTGCTCCTGGACTTCAGTGCAACAGCAGCAATTAAAACACCAGCTAAACTATGAGCTCTGGTATAATTGTTCTTCACTAAGTCAGTTATTTTTAGCAGTCTGACATGCACAATTATACTTCCCATATGTCATTTTCTTCGTGTTGTGTTGATGAAGGGCTGGAGGTCACCCTGCCAACCATGAGCGTCTGTGAAGTTAGCTGTGTTGTCAAGGCTACAGCATGTGGCGTGTCAGCCTGTTGCGTGAACATCTTGTTCGCTCTTTTCTTAATTTGAAGCTAGCTCTGCTTGGGATCAATCAGGTGGGTACATAAAACCTTCAAATGTAGGTGAAATATGAGGTAAATATACAATATTTAGCAATTTATGCACTAGAAACTGCACTTCTGGAAGACGTCATAACCTTGGCTTGCATCTACTGGCGTTTTTCACCTCTCATTTGCCTAAAGTTTACCATTTCACAACTTTGTTGATGCTCTCACAGCTTGCTGCACTCCAGTGTCAATCCCACAATCCCCCTATAAGCCTGGAGCTCAGCTCCCAAAGAGAATGCATTGGAAACGGCTGCTTATGCTTCTCTCACACTGCACCAGTGGACACATAACAACACTTTTCCTTTATGAAACCTGGAGACTGTATTGTTCTAACACAATCTGAAACGGCGACCGCTGATGTCTCATTGCTACAGTGGAGGGTACGGCAGTCTTGGACCCTGCCTGTTCTCCTGTAGAGAGTGCCTGCAGCCAGCGATCACTCACTCTGTAGCAAAGGAAGTTTTCAGCCAGGCTGGAGGGAGACTGCATTGCTGGCACAGGGCCAGGACTCACCTAGCAGGCCCACAAATCAGCATTTGTGTAAGTGTGTGTGTCTGTGTGTGTATGCCAGGTGAACAGGAGGCTGCATTGATATAGAAAATCTGCAACGAGTGATGGCTGTGTATTAAAATGATCTTTGCTTGTAGCAGATCGCTTTGGGATTTTTGTATCACTTCAACAATATACTGTTGACGTCTGAGCCGGGTGCTGTCAGTTTGTGTCATCATATACTGCACATTACCAGTCAAAGGTTTGGAATCGTGAAGATTTCTGAATGTTTCTAGAGGTATGCTATATGCTCATCAAGGAGGTATATGTTTGATCAAACAGAAATATTGTAAAATATTGTTACAATTTACAGTAAATGTTTTCAATTTGAAATTATAGTTGCATGTAATTTATTGCTGTGATGTACAGCTGAATTTTCAGCATCATTA
The DNA here is from genome assembly GCA_021397915.2 of Tor tambroides. Classification (NCBI taxonomy): domain Eukaryota; kingdom Metazoa; phylum Chordata; class Actinopteri; order Cypriniformes; family Cyprinidae; genus Tor; species Tor tambroides. Next base: position 21,187 of record JAFVLL020000488.1, read on the forward strand.
CTCTAGTTTTCAGTGCCTCGTGATCATTCTAATACGCTGAGTTGCAGCTCAAAAAAACATTGATTATTGATTATCAATTTAAAAACTGCTTCATAAGTTTGTGGAAACTGATTTGTTGTTGTTTTTCTTTTCCAGATTCTTTGATGAAGAGAGTTCAAAAGAGCAGCATTTATTTGAAATAAAAAAGCATTCTACTGTCCCTTTTGATCAATTTAATGCATATTTGCTGATTAAAAATATTAACTTTGTTTTTTACCCTAAACATTTTTAAGCTGTAAAACCTGTTTTCAACTTGACAATGATAATAATTAGAAATGTTTTTTGAGCAGCAAATCAGCATATTAGAATAATTTCTGAAGGATCATGTGACACTAAAGACTAGAGTAATGATGTTTTTTTTTTTTTTACTATATTTTTAATCAAATAAACAAAGCAAGAGTAAGAGACTTCTTTCAAAAACATGAAAAAAATTCAATAATGATTCCAAACTTTTGACTGGTAGTGCATACAGCAAAAACAAATACTCGATTTATGAAGTTATAACTCATACACAGTTCATTGAGCCTGCTATTAAAACTAAATCTCCAAAGTAGCAGTTACTCACTTGTAAGAAGTAGTTTCTCTCAGCTTATCCCAATATATAAAGTTTTAGAGTATACACGGCAAAGCACACGAAGCAGAGCATCTGAGCACAGCACTGCTTTCCTCTGATGTGAGTAATGAGCAAAGAGACGGCGAGCGTTTAATGAGAGCGGTCTGCTCTCGTAACGCTCTGTGTCTGCTGGCATGCGGAGATGTCATTTGTATTTTATGAAACCCAAGCGTGAGTGTCTGAGAGTGGCTGATGGAGTTTTTGGCCCAGCGGGATGAGCTGAGGCCTCGGACTGAGCGGCGTTTCTAGGATGCTATCCTGGGGTGGGCATCTAAAGTCAATATCAGAAGAAAGTGGGCCAGAAAAAAAAAGGCAATTGCAATGGCATATTAGTACTCTTTGCAGCACTGGGTTATTCAAAACACACACACACACACAAATTGATGTAGAAACATTATTATTTATTTTTTTTCACTCAACAATTGCTAGTATATTTCAAACAATTACAAAGAAACAGCAAGTAACACACTGAATTAAATATGAAATTTGAAAAAAAAGCATAAATATTGTTTTGTTTTAAATTTCAAATATTTATTTATTTTTTATTTTTTTGCAGTGTAGGCTTTAACCTGGGGGTTAGTAATACATAAATAAATATATCAGATAAAATTATATAAATCATGATATCTGTGTTACCATGATGAAATAATCACTTTATTTATTTATTTATTCATTCATTCATTCATTTATTTATTTAAAGTTTTAAATACAATAGAGAATGCTGGAGTATGCAAGAAAATACTGTTTCAGTATTTCTATTTCAAAATTTGAAGTTAAGTTCAATGCATTACTTTGTAATTAGTTGGGAAATGTACAAGCCTTCTGTTGATACAGTAATGAATTAGACCTACAATAACAACTTTGCAATTCAGATTTAAGGGCTGGTTTCTAACAGGCTTTTATTTTCATTTTCTTTGGAAAATCATGAAAAGCATTAAAGTAGAACAAGACTTAGCTCTTACAACAGTTTCTCAAAGAGCGCTTTCAGATCCCAGCAGGAGGGCTCCACTTAAATGAGTGCAGGATTTCAGCCTGCAAGCTCTTCTCTCTCCATCGCATGTCTTTAGAGGCTCTTACCTCAATTTATGCAGCCCGAAGCACCCTCCTCCCCAGTCTTCTTTTCCCTACTATTGCCATATTGCTTACCTGTTTGATCAGAAAACATGCATGCAAAGCTGACACGTTTATCTGCTACACTCTTAAAAATAAAGGTTCTTTATTGGCATTGATGGTTCAGTAAAGTACCTTTAAATTCCATGGCATACATTTTTTTTTTTTTTTGGTTATTTTAAGAATGGTTCACTGAAAGGACCTTGGAGGAACCGAAGCGGGTTTTTCTATGGCATTGCTGTAAAAACCCTATTTTGTGACTGTTATTTTTAAGAGTTTAGAGGCAAAAAGCCACAGCTGGTGCCACAGCTGTCAGATTTCAGTTTTATAAAAAGGGAGTGGTGAAATGCATTAAGCTCCATCTAGACAGGAAAAAAAAAAAAAGACATTCGATCAAGAAAGTTCAGAGACGTTACGGGTGAAATGCAGGAGAGAAAATGAGCAAAAGAGACTGATGCATTAAGAGAAATAAAAGATGGAGGAATTAAATCAGAATGGCATCTGAGCCAGCGTGAGTAAGGCCTTGGACCGGATTTGATTTACCTCTCCACCATGCCAAACGCCACGAGTATTGCTGTTAAATGACCTAAATTCCTTACAGAAGAAGAAAATCTATAGAGATTTCTATATTTACTTTGATGATAAATGGAACCGGTTCCAGAACCAAAGGTCAGCCCGAAAAAAAAAAAAAGAGGCAGATTTGTGTCCGAGTCTTGAGATTGTAAATCAAAGCGGTTATAATTCCAAATAGGATTAACAATATTGTTTTTCTGCCATCTGATATCCTTCACACGTTCTCTAGTCGCAGAGTGGCATCGAATATGTATATCGCGGAAATCTGACACGTTCAGGATGACACTCGTGTGACGATCGAGCTGGAAAGAGCGAATCCTGCCATTATCATTCAACCGACATCGAATAATACCGCCTATGCTATTTTCCAGCACAAAGCCTTTGAAACAACCAATTACACGCACATTAGCTGTCAGCCGATTCACATTCAAGTGTCACAAATCGTTCATATGCGGCTTTATCTGTGGATATAATCTGTATGCGGTCTCCAGGAGAGTCTGTGAGCGAGGGTGGATTTATTGATTTTTTTTTAATGTGTGAGTGCTGGAAGCCTGTGGGGAGACTGTGGACTCCCAGCGTAATCTACGCACGGCTGCTGAGAATGTTAAATAGCGAACCTTGAAAATCGTCTGTGCCTGGAAAGACCCAGCAACCTTTGGTATTTCCACCAAAAAGCCAATCTTTCCTCTTTAATTGTCCGTTGACTGCATTTTCAGAGAGGAATTCGTGGCTCCTTGAACCCCAGACTAGAGGAAATCTATTTTTAGCTCGGCACTGGCTTCACAAGAATAAGCTGAGCATACAGAGGGATTGTGAAACAGCAGCTCTGCTGTACGTTCATTAGGAGCGAATGTAAATCGTATAATCTTCTGTATCATACGCTGCAGGCCCGTCTAATGAGTCTCTGCAGTTGTGTGAGTGTTTGGAGATAAAGTATCTTTTAATCCTGTTGAGGTTTTGATGCGCTGTCGCTCTTCTTTTTTCAAAGGAACGCCCTTGCTTGGCTTAACTCTATCCATTCTTCACTACACTGTAAAAATAGTTGAAAAAACTGGTTTAAACTTAAGTCCAGTAAGTCTTCCGACATTTCCTTTAACCTTGAAACACACATACGTAATGTAGGTAAAACATGCCGATATGGAAAATTCCTTTACATTAACACTATACGTCGGGTCATATTTTTTTACTGAATTTCCTTATAGTGCCTTAAAACTGAATTGCCTATTCTGTCCAACACTGGTCAGATAAATAGATAAGTCTGCCTGTGTTGTCAGTACGATTAGACTTTATGAATATTATAAGTAAATATAATCATAAAAAATAAACAAAATAAATTATTTTATCATTTTAAAATCTATTCAAATATTAAACCATTTTGTTTTATTTTATTTATTATTTATGTATTTTTTATTTATTTATTTATTTTTTATGCAGAGCAGTCTTAGTACGCATACGAGACTTCTTTCAAAAACATTACTTTTTCCAAACTTAACTGTAATATTTTATAATATAATCATTATAAAAACTGATAATAATTTTGCAGTTGTGCATTGTCAGAATTGCTGCATGATATGATACAATTAATCTTTGTTTATCGTCACTGAATCATACCATTTAAACTTTCCAGGGAGTCAGCCTACAAATGTCTTCTGATTATTAAGGCAGGACAAGCACAAATATTTTAATATATATATAAAAAAAATCACTTCACACTTAATTATAATCTCTTTATTTGCACTGAGCATAATGCCCATAATAGTTTATTTAGCCTCTTTCAGACATTTTGTATTTAATGTATTGTATGTACTGTATTTAATGCATTTAATAAAAAATAAATAAATAAATAAAAAAAATTGTGGTACATTACAACATACAATGGTCCTCTGTAGCTGAAATGAGTGAATATGATGATGTCATTTCCCCTGCCTCTGGAATTACGAGGTGAGCAAAGGCGAACCTCACAGTTATCTTAAAATCCTCGGTGACAGCGAGTCTTTACACACGGAGATATGAGTCTTCTCATCTTTCTTCACTTCCATAAATTGAAAGCTGGCCCTTTCTGCTCGGCTCATCACACTGCCTTTGAGCACAGGGTCGAAACTCTTAGAAATGCAATCTCACCTTTAACCTCGCTGATGCTGATGGTTCAGACACGGCGGTAAAGGAAAGTGCTGCCTGTGCTAGTTTAAGCGAGAAAGAGACGACATGGACAGGTGATTCCCAGTGACCCCAGAGAAAGGCTTCAGGGCAGAGGCAACTGCCGTCTGCACTGTCCCCTTCAGCTAAATTGCATGAGGAAACCCTCGTGGCCTTAAATAACTTCTCTGCCAGTTTTCTTCCGTTTCAGTCAGGCTTTGCCAAGTTTGATTTGCTTATTCAAAGCCATAAATTACGCAAGGTTTTGTTGACCGGACTGAACCGCCTGGTTAGTGTGTAAATCACAGACACCTTATTCTCTGGTCAAGGCTGGATGGTTCATTTAGCCATTTGATTCATGACATGACTGACAAACCAAAGCGATTGGTTGTGCTCGAGCTTGCCCTCCAACGCTGACTTGTTGATTTAGAGGCTTTTCCATCCTTCTGCAATCCTGCATAGTTCAAAAATTAATAAATGTATTGGGATCTGTGGGTCACTAAAGAACCTTTAACATCCATGGCATCTTTCTATTTCACAAAATCTTCTTTATACACTCTTAAAAAGGGTGGTTTTCGCAGCGATGTCATACGTAGAAGAATCGTTTTAGGTTCCCCAAAGAGCCTTTCAGTCATCAGATTTTAAAAGAGCCTTTTTTTTCTTCTTAGTGTGAAGAACGGTTTAATAATCTAAAGAGCCCTTTGCCACTATAAAGAACATTTTGTGCAATGGAAAGCTTTCATGGATGTTAAAGTTACTTCATGGACCCACTGGACCCATCAATGCCAATAAAGAAACTTTTAAAGGGGTCATGAACTGCATTTTTTTAAAAACTATTTTATAATATTTTCTGAGGTACACTTATAAAGTTATAAAGTATTTTCTGTCCTGTATTTTTTTTTTTTTTAATTTTTTTGGACCCTCTCTGCAGAACAGGACAAACTGCACTGCACATTTAAGACAAAGTAAACACCTATTAAAGTTTTCCATATAGATGGACGCTGCTATGACATAATCTTTGGACAATCTCTATGGTTTGTTGATGGAGTAATACAGTGTTTGTATCTCTCTAGTACCATGGTTTTTTAAACCCTGGGTCGCTAGACGTTAAAAAAAATTGGTCGCCAGGATGATTTAAGGAAAATGTATATATGCATGTAACAAAGTTCAAGACTGAGGGAAGAAGGATGCATACACTCTCAAACATAACTTTAATAACAAAATAAGCATAATACATAAACAACAAAATGAAAGTAAGCGAGAGCCACCTCAGCAGGCTCCAGTGCGTATTTGTTGTTTGAAAGTGAAAGCTCCGGATAGCATCAAAGGTTTCTATTTACAACGTGTTTTTGCAGCGTTGAACATTGTAACCAATCACAGACATATCTGTTGATTTCTGGAACACAATGGCCAATCGGAGGTGTTTAAGTTAGTCAGAATCCATTCCAGTTTGTTCAGTCCTGAATTCTCGAAGCTTTCAAATCCTCTCATTATAACAAACAAAGTGTAGACGTGATGTAAATAAGATGTTTATTGTGCAGTGCAGAAAGTCCTCTCCTCTCCGTCCTCTATATGTGGCACAGTTGTCGCTCATTAACATTTGCTCCACCATCCACATATATAAAGTGTGTATATATATATACATAGATAGATATGCTTTACTTGCTGCATGTAAATGGTTGTATATATGGTCGCGTCAATTTAAAAAGAAAAAAATATGGTTGCTCTTAAACTTTGAAAACCACTGCTCTAGTGTACTACTGTACATATGCGAATCAGCGGGCGGGGCTAAAGAGGCAATAATGTAGATGTAGGCATTGAGCTTCTTCTGCAGAGGCGGTCTTTTGTTGCGCTATGATGTCATAATGAGACATATTCCAAAAGTATAATTTTTCAGTTTGGTTTCAATAAAAGCTGTTTTTGAACTAACAAGAAATGTTTGAGTTCTGAAACTTACAGGGTGTTTTTATTGTACATTGACCTGTTATATGTCAAAAGATCAAGGGAAATTTGATTTCTCAATTCATGACCCCTTTAAGAGTGTAGTGGGAAAAGATTCTTTAGATTATTAAAATCTTCACACTAAGAAACATTAAAGGGGTCATCGGATGCTCATTTTACACAAGTTGATATGATTCTTTAGGGTCTTAATGAAAAGTCTATAACATACTTTGGTTAAAATTTCTCAATAGTAAATATATGTAAAAGTACTCAATATGTAAAAAACACCTTTACCCTGTCAAAATCAGCTCTGTTTTCATCAAGCCATTATAGTCCATGTTGCTTTAAATACTAATGAGCTCTGCTGACCCTGCCCCTCTCTTCCGTGGGGTGACGAGCAGTACTGTTTACTTTAGCCGCAAAACTGGCTAACTAGTACATTATTAGAAAAGGTGATTTGCAAAGATTCATAAAAACCCCTATACACACTTCCTCTGTAGATGAAGCTGGATCACGAATGATTCGCGTGAAGGCAGATCGGGGATCATAGCATTCCCTTCAAAACGAAAGTAACGGTAATACTCTGCGTCTTCAGCAGCTCAGATGTCGGGAATAAATAACAACTGCTATATTCATTATTATATCCAACAACTAAACACTTAAATCGCTTAATCAGAGACATCTTGTCTTCCCCTGCACCGGAGTCGACACAGTGGTGGACTGATGACAGCTCACTCAGGGCGGGGCTAAGGTAAGATGGCCTTGTCAATCAACTATCGTGGGAGCTGTCTGTGTAGAACTACGTCATTCTGACAGGAATCTCAGAACAGCCTGATTTAAGAAAGGGGATTTTAAAACAGGGATTTAAAAAAAAAAAAAAAACTCTGGGTGCACTGTAAAAAATGAAAAGTTGACAACTTAAAATTTCAAGGCAACTTGCTGCACAGCTTTTTTGAGTTCACTCAACCCAAGTCACTGAGTACAGTCACAGGTCTCTTTTTTGTTCAACTAACACAGTTTTGTTAGTTAAAAAGACTTGTAATGCTTTTCCAATATCTCAAATTATGTTCTATGAACTTTCTTACTTGTTTACAAATGATAAACATTAATGGATAAGCTAGTCTAATAAGTAGACAACGTTGTCTTTGTTTGTAAGACAACTTACAAGACTAAGATATCTAGAAATCAGACAAAAGTGGTTAAACATACTCTAGGCCTCAAGACACACTAACCTCAAGAACGGTGGCAATCAACAAATGTTAAAAAAATGAGCTCTTTACATCACAGTACAACAAATAACTAACAATAATGATAAAACAACAAGAAAAAAGTTTAAATGAAATCAGCAAACAGCAAAAAAAATAATCCTATAACAGTAACTGCATAATTTATTCATGCTGCAATGCATGCTGGGAACTCACAAAGCCTTAACATTTCAACAACATGAAATTCTTTGTTCAGACAACTGTGTTTGACTAGTTGGGACAACATTTGGGGTAATTTTGTTGGTCTGACAAGGGTTTTTATGTAGGTTCATGAAAATAGCATTTTTTAGTATATGAGACTCAAAAGGTTTCGTAAACTGGAAAATGTGCAGTTGCATTTTTTACAGTGTGGATTTTTATCATTATAGGGTGGATGTGTACACACACTTCCAACACATTTATATTCAAACAACTTGTAAAGTGAATTTTGCATCCGATGACTCCTTTTAGAAAAATCCTTTGAAGAATTCAAAAATGGTTCTTCTGCAAAACCCTCCATTGGAACTTTATTTTTAAAGAGTGTTCAGAAGCGAAACGGCAAACAGCCATCTGTGATTCAAAGATTAACACATTTTAATTAACATAAGCAGGGTCGCTCTCATCAGTAAACGTATTCATAAAGGACAGAAATGCTTTATAACTGAAAGAGGATTTGGCAGAATTCTCTTCAACTCTTTTCCTTATCAACACACCAGCTAAGGAATCAGTGTGTGTTCAATTTGCATCTAAATCCAAGGCTAATCAGCTAATTAATTTAGTCATTCATTTGGTTCAATAAAGTAGTCTAAGCTGTGCAGCCCGTCGCCGTTGCTGCTCAAAAGTCCTTATATAGGAATAAAAGCTTCCATTTTCCCAATCACCCCCATACGCTGGGTTTATTTGAGCGAGGTTGGGGTTTTAGGGTTTGGAAATCTGAATGTTATTGGCTGTGATTAATCTACTCGTGGATGAACTCCAACAGGACATCACAGAGGACGGGAAGAGCACTGGTTTGCATCTGGTCAGGGATGGAGTTGGGGGTTGGTGGAGGGTCTTCAGCTAACTCCATTTGGCCACAGTCTCAGTTGATCTCATCTTATTAGTGTCTCTGTCGTCTCAGAGTGCCGAAGCAGGCTGTTCACCATCAGGTTCTGTAGAAGGAATATAAAGAGAGCGCAAACAAGAAGGTGGTGGAGAAGATGCTCATGAACTACATGAATATTCACCTAATTCTATTTCAAATAGAATGTGGATATCGCTTTATGAATAATACATGGGCTAAAGGCAGAGTGAATACACGGAATATGATATAGTGGTTTGATATACATGAATATTAAGCTCTTTAAAATGAGTACAATATGCTTTCTTTACAATATTGAAGTTAGTTACAAAAGTTGCTTCCAGAGTATTGACTATTGAACTATTTTTCATAGTAGCCATACTTCATATAAGAATTTGGATTTGGATGGAGCACATATATTTAAAGTTTTTCTGCCTCTTAGTCACAGTATCTTTATTTGTTGAAATAAAGAAATAAAGACAACATCTGGCAGAATGTCTAAACCTTTAACATTTTATTTGGCATCGCTTTTCTGTTTGATAGCTATGTGGTCCATTTCACATGCTTCATCTGCTGGGACATTTTTCCTTCCTTTCCCCTTATCATCATAAATTCCAGCCTCCTGGACTCTTTCTCTCTCTCCGTGTAGTAATGGGAATCGGCCCTGAATAAAAGGAAATGAAAGCACAAGGTGGACCTTTGATGTCTGTGTGTCTATAATAGAATAGATCTGACGTTTCCACTCCTCATTTTATCAAAGTTAGATTTAAAGTCGATGATCCACCATAAAAATAAACCATTTGTTTCTCTTGTGCTCATCACTACCTTCAAGATCCAAAAATAATATTTTTTGTTCGCCTTTGCCAATTTTCTAAGCAAATTGAGAAAATGTATCAGCTATATACACCTATATATACTAATATTAAAGTACAGGGGCAGCCGTGGCCTAATGGATAGGGCGTCGGACTTATAACCCGAAGGTTGTGGGTTTGAGTCTCAGGTCCAGCAGGGATTGTAGGTGGGGAGAGTAAATAACCAGCACTCTCTCCACCCTCAATACCACAACTGTGGTGAGACCCTTGAGCAACCCCCAACTGCTCCCCGGGCGCCGCAGCATTGGCTGCCCACTGCTCCGGGTGTATGTTCACTACTGTGTGTGTGCACTTGGATGGGTTAAATGCAGAGGACAAATTCCAAGTATGGGTCAAGATACTTGGCCATACACCACTTGCCTTTCCGTATATTTTGCATTTATAAATAAAAAGAACTACATATAGATATATACATTTTCCAAAGAAAAGTAATTGGGTGTGTGTGTGTGTGTGTGTGTGTGTGTGTGTGTTTTATATATGTATTAAATCAAGTTTCATAAAATAATATTTCATAGAATTAAAAATAGAAAATAAATTAAAGTATATTTTATGTTGATTTTATACACAATAAAATGTAATACAATTATTATGTGTATAAATGTATATTTTTATTACACACATATGTACATCTATCTATCTATCTATCTATCTATCTATCAACTAACTATAAATTGTTAGAAAAGGTAGAAATAACATATTATTATTATATAAATATGTGACAGTGTATTTCTTTTAAAGTATTTAAAGGATGTGTTATTAATTATGCATATTATTCACACAACAAATCTAAATGTGCAACACTTGGTGGGTCGCATGACATTTCTTCAACACAAAATTTTCCTCTTCACTAAATGAAGTATACTGATACATAAAATGATACCGGCGACATGAAAGGTTGTTAATTTTATATTAGATTAAAAGGTGCTGAATGCAAATGTGCGGTGACCCAGAGCCTGCTCTATTAAAATGAATGGGAATGCGCTTTGCTGATCCATAAACAAACAAAATGATGTGGATCAATAAGCCATGTGGCCACTGAGGCCTTGAGCCTCTGTCCATAAATCTCAGAAGGCCACCCGTTCATTAAATTATAAAAGATCCATGAGCCGTGAAATTCTGAGGCCAAAAGATCCCAGTGGTGCCTAAAAATAGACTTCTACAGACTTTTCCGTCCGTATTGTTTCTTCAGAAGCCTTTTAACTTTGTCTCCGTCCCAGAGGTCACCAAAGACATGCATTCTCCTTCCCTCAGTGCAAATGTGTCTCTTTTCGTTTTCTTGTCAGAATAATGCTCACACGTCTCTGGAAGATGTCACGGAGAGAGGTGTGTGCGTGCTGGAGGAGACAGGAAGTCTTTGCCGCGGCACGACTGGATGCTGACAGTATGCACACAACTCACAATTAGCATCGTGAAGCTGCTCGTGGCATGTAAGGAAAAGATTCTAAACTAAAATAGATGCTTGGGACTTTTTAAAAAATCATTCCCATTGCACTTAGGAAAGATTATATTTTCATGCATGGAAAGAGTTACTGACTTACAAAGAGTCTTCTCCTTAGCCTCAACTTAGAAACGCACACTCACAAGTCATCTTGCCAGAGTCATTGTTTAGTGCTACAGAGTGGCACACTGTTTTCCAAACCAACCGGTTTTGAAAAGCTCTTTCCACCCGGATGGGTTTTTGGGACCTGCGATATAAATATCAACCATCTGTGTGACCATCTGCATTCAGATGCTACATCAAGTGCAAAGGCCAAACCACCCAACACCCTCATATCGCTCCTTCATTTTGAGCCTTGCACTATTTTTATTTTTTGTTTTGCTGCCTTTCCTTGAGGCAAGATAACCCAAAACTTATTGGTTTTGTAGGAGCCCTTGAGTTGTTCATGTTTTGTTTTGAGAGCAGCTGGACAAAGGGCAGCGTCTTGTGATGATTCGTTTGCAACCGATTTACGCAAAAATAAATAAATAAAAAACAGTAATACATACAAATTCTAAAGACACAGCCTAAATACATATTTGACAATCACATATTCAAGTCAGCAGCTAATTACATTCTTAAAAAAAAAAAAGATAAGAATTCCATGTTAAAAGTGTTTATTTTAGTATTGTTTATCTGGCACAGAAACACTTAGAATATCAATTAAGAGATTAGGACTAAACTGAACTGGAAAAAATAGAAATCAATCCAGTTTCTAAATCTGAAAGCTGAAAAATTGGCAAACAGAAGCATTTAACTTGTAATCCCATGTGTAATTATTTTTTTTAGTTTTTTTTTTTCTTTACATGAACTGGTCAAACACACTGATTTACTGAAATAAATTGGACTTCCAGTGATAAGAGAGAAGGGTTTATGAGAATGTTCAGTTTTTCGGTATCAGAATCAGAATGAGCTTTATTGCCAGGTATGTTTACACATACAAGGAATTTGTTTTCGTGACAGAAGCTTCCACAGTGCAACAGAATGACAGTGACAGGATAAAAACACAGATCATAAAAGAATAAAAATAGAACAAGTAAATAGGGAATAACAATATACAAATTGACCATTGTATATGTAGCTTGGAACTGTAAAAGCTATAAAATCTCAGAAGCTGATATGTTTTCACACACATTATTAAAACAAAATAATAATAATAAAAAAATCTTTCTTATTCAAGGCTGTTTTGGCCACAGAATGCTCTTTTTTTCTGTTTGTATCTCACAATTTGACTTAAAATTTAAGATATATTAGACTTAATATATAAGATTTGAATTCCAAGATATAAACACAAAATTGAAAGATATAAACTTTCAATTCTAAGAAAAAAGAACGTCAGAATTGTGAGCTATACACTCAAAATTCTGACCATTTTCTCACAATTCTGAGTTTACATATTATAAATATACTGCAATTCCATTTTTTTTCCCACCACATAATTTAAAAAAAGAGTAATTCCGACTTTTAATTTCACAAGACAAGCCAGTCTTAAGTCGCTGGGGTATATTTGTAGCAATAGCCAAAAATACATTGTATGGGACAAAATTATTGATTTTTCTTTTATGCCAAAAATCATTAGGATATTAAGTAAAGATCATGTTCCATCAAGATATTCTGTAAATTTCCTACTGTAAATATATCAAAACTTAATTTTTGATTAGTAATATGCATTGCTAAGAACTTCATTTGGACAACTTTAAAGATGATTTTCTCAATATTTTGATTTTTTTTGCACCCTCAGATTCCAGATTTTCAAATAGTTGTATCTCAGCCAAATATTGACCTATCATAACAAACCATACATCAATGGAAATCTTATTTATTCCGCTTTCAGATGATGTATAAAACTCAATTTCGAAAAATTGAACCTTATGACTGGTTTTGTGGTCCAGGGTCACAATTCGACTTATATCCTGCAACTGTGAGAAAAAAAAAAAAAAAAAAAATTACTTTTTAAAAAATTCATTCATTCATTCATTCATGCTGGAAACTGGCTGTCATTGGTTTAAATTGACATGTGTGGGTAATGGTTTTCGAATTTTCATTTTTGAAAAGTTAGTAGTGCTGCTACTTTAGTTACTCCCAAACATTGCCTTGAAGGCACAGTTATAAAACATTACGAAACTAAATATAAAAAAAGGTAAAAGTAAAGTAAACTCAAGTATATGAAAGTATGCTTTCCCCCTCATAAAAACAGAAGTTGTGTTAAAAGTAAGTACCAAAAAAGTTGCCAAAGAGAATGTTCCTTTGTGTGTGTCTCTATGTAGTTTTTAAAAAAAAGGTCTACGTCTGTAGTCCTGTAGGGAAAGGAGAGAACAGAAATGGGCTTCTTATTCCTTAAACCTTAAAAAATAAAAGGGAACTTCACAGAATGCATCACAGACTGGTTTGTTCCTAAGAAGCGACGTGATTAAGAAGATGGAAAACTATTTCCTATAAAGACCACAATAAATCCTTTTCAAAATAACGTCCCCTGAGACAAGAGCTTGAAAAATAGCCTCCGGTGTTCAATTTATGTTAAACCAGGACACAGATGTAGATGCCGAAATAGATACTTATGATGTAGATACGAAAAAGATATGGCCAGATGAAAGACAATCCTCAGCAGATCTGTGAGGGAAGGTCGAAAACAACCATGTGTGTGTTCATATATGTGTGGGTGCATATGTATGTGCTTTTACGTGTAGGTCAGATGAGGAAGTTCAGGACTTTTGCAGTGCTGGTAAGTTGTTTTGAGAGGCCAGAGCTCCTCTATGTGCCTTGAGACATGCACACCGCTGCCTTCTCTCCATTCGGCTTGTTTGCCTTTCTCAGCCTGTTCTTCATCAAACGCTCCATCTCAATTCTCATAGAAACAGAATAAATAAATCACCAGCCCAAACTGCCTCAAAGGGAACGTGGCAGTGTGGGAAGCTAGTCGAATACAGATCAAAGCTGGATTCTATTTAAAGTCAGTTTTCTAATCTTGTGCTCCATGAACTGTAATTGATTATTGCATCACACATTATTACAAAATAATATGAGTATATTACATATTATTACAAAAATACAACAGAGAGAGTTGCATCATATTTCTCATTGATACATGTTTTTGCTATAACAGGTGTTGCACTAACGATGAAATGTGTAACGTTTTTGTTGTTCAAATACTTTCTATTGTAGCTTAAAAGTAAGCCATTTGTAGGTTGATTTTCCTGAAAAATGTTTGGTTGATCGCAGTCGATGGTGTGAAAAGTTAACTGTAAGTTGCTTTGCATAAATGCATGCGTTAAGTACGTGATTACTTAATGACTCGTTTAATTGCTTTTCTGTCTTCAGCCTCCTCCTGATTGTGAAATGTAGGTGCAAATTGTGTTGATCACGGAGATTTTCCATATGATGATGTTACATATTTTAATGAGGAACATATAGAATCCAATGCAATCATTTGGCATATCAAATAATCATGGATAATTGACAACATTTGACCTTAGAATTACTTTATTATTAGATAAAGAGATAAATGTCTATTTTGCCAAATTAAAACTGTAGTTTAAAATATTGTGTATACATTTGCTAAATATTTAATACAATATATTACAATTTTATATAATACATTCTGCATTACCTGCAAAAATATTATATTAATGTTGTTTGTTTTTGTTTTGTAGACTTTCAGAACATATATTACATAAAACTGTACAATATGGCATAAATAAATGTGAGTAGTGATACAATTCAATTCAATAAATATACACTAGTACTGTCAAATGATGAATCGCATCCAAAATATGTATTCTTTGTTTACATAATGTATGTGTGTACTGTGTATATTTATTACACACACATGCATGTATATTTTAAGGAAAATGTTATATACACACACGTTAATATTTTTAAAATATATACATGTATGTGTGTGCATTTATATATACATAATAAATATACACAGTACACACACATACATTATGTAAACACAAACTTTTATTTTGGATGCGATTATTCACAATTAATCATTTAAAAGCACTAAATACAGTAAGATTCCCAACAACAATTATTTATTTATTTATTTTTTATTTTCATTACCATCATTGTTATTATTAAGCATATTTATCACGTTATTTTATGTGAAATAAAATATCTCCTTGCATTTTGTAATATCCATTTCAACATAACTAGCCTATATAATATCACTACCCACATAAAGAACTGTGAGTATGTTAGATATGATCTTTTTTGTAATTGTATTAAATATGCAGAGCCATACAAGTATTTTTTTTCTGATTCTTCTTCTTCTTCTTCTTATTATTATTATTAGTAGTAGTAGCAGACTTGTTTATAACAGAATATTTATTCTAAATAAAACATCTCGTAAGGTCCTTGTCTACATAAGTGCACGAAATGGCATAAAACGGCAGAATACTCATACGTGACATATTGTAAAATATTAAGTGTGACGTGTCGTGCATGCAGTAACACTATTGTTAACATAATGTTCTTACTCTGTGGCTTTTTGCATCCGCTTCCATCAGAGCACATGTGCTGTGCTCCTCTCCATCCAGACAGTGCGAGAGTGCTTCAGACTCTAGAGGTCTCCATCCTTCAGCATCCACACACGCGCTGTGCATTCTTCTGCATCGGCTACAGACTCAGAGAGAGAGAGAGAGGGATAGAGAGAGACAGTGAGGGAGAGACAGAGGACACCGCGCAACGGCAACCTGAGACGCGCGACCTCCGTCAGAGCGAACGGGAACTTTGATGATTTGACGGTGAAACCGATGGAAACGTGGAGATGATGTTCCAGTCCTTGAAGATGGATTCGTCTTTCAGCATGTCCAGCTATGCTGTCCTTGTGCTCGTCTCCTAATAGACTGCTGATCCATTTTTCTTCTCAAATACTTCTGCTATACTACAGCTTTTGTGATTCCGCGTGAAGAACCTTGAAGGAAACGTGGCGCATTGTTTGATTTGTCATTATTATAAAGGACTTCCAGTTCATATAGGATTCGTGATGACTGCAACATACCGCTCCTTATTCCTCTGTAAGTAGACCGAGTTATTTATTCCTTTACAGTGTGGCAGGATTTTGGACATCTAAGTTGCTGGTCCGCTTTATATTGTTCACCTTTATCCATGACAAATAAGTTTTAGCATGAGCATTGGATAAAGTCTTCAGTACGAAGGCATGAATTTAACAATTTAACCTAAGCTTGGTAAGAAGTACAGTTCATAACAAGACCCCCACCCAGTTGAGTAAATCAAAGCCAGATGGTTTTGGGGCTCTGATGAGTTACACCCTTCACACAGACAACTCTTGAAAATAAAGGTTCCAGTTAGAATAAAAAAGGTTTTACGGTCTAATATCGCCTTTTTAAGTTCAATGGAGAACTTTTTATTCACTAGTCCTTTGGAAAACCATCATGTTCTGGTGCTTTAATAAACCCATCAAACAATGCGATGAACCTATTAATGTCTGTTTTAATCTCTAAAGACTCATTTTGCTCAACTCAAAAACCCGGTGTAACCAAAACGGTTCTTCAAAAAGATTATATGAGGAACCTTTATTTTAAGAGTGTTCCATCATTGTGTTTGCGTCTGAGACCCCGGTAACATAAGAACACTGGGAGAGATAGTACAATGTGCATTTATCTGTATATTAAAGCGTATATCACGACTTGATGATGATTATGCATTATCCAGATACTATTGGGGTAACAAAAGGTCTCATTTGCCGATTGCATTTGTGCAACGACAGAAAATTGAACGTTCTTTGCAGAACGGAACAAAGACAGGGCACGTCGCCCAATCCAGATCTCTTAATTTGTTGTGACATCGGATGGCAAAAATAGATCCTCCTGTTAAACGTCCAGAGATGAGCCGATGGCGCGAGCCGCTGGTGTGCTGTGGGCACGGGGGTCTCGCGTGTGTGCGTGTGCCGGGGTCAGACCCGGGGAGGATGTGTGAGAGCATGCATGAGTCCATGGGTCACATTCGCGGTTCATTGTCCGATTCTCGGGCTGCACGCGCGTTTGTAACGGGAGTTTGGTGCGCGTGACCCGTCGTTTATTATAATCACTGCGCCAAACTTTGTCCCATCTTTCGTGTCCTCTGTGTGTATGCATGATGCAGGATGAAAGCGGTGTGTGTCTAGTATTGTGCTTCCTAAATGCATGATACTGTGTATTAAAATTCCTCGCGCATTCTCCGTGGCGTATTGAGAAGGTCAACGCTGCTGCTACACCCCTAACAGAAGCATCAGCTTGCCTACAACATTTCCAAACACTTTTTATTTTACAGCAGTAGAATTCCTGCGTTAAGGATTTCAGCAAAGTGTCGTATAATTCCTGCGAATATTGGAACTGGTTTGGTTTTGAAAGTCAGTTTCTGTGTCACAAATCTTAAAGTCATGATTACGAAAAGCTGTAGTACATATATTAAAGAAAGAAAAAAAAAAGAATGCAGCTTTTAAAACACTCCCCAATAGCGGGACATGTTGTCACACTCTCTGGAGGTAAGTTGTCAGCTCCAAACCTTACTGAAAGCTATTTGGAGAGTTTTCAGCTAAATTTAGTACAGTAGAACAATTATAAAACACAAAATGATACATTAAATGCATGAAAAAAATTAGCTAACATAAAATAGCAAACCATTATTTTGGCCATCTAATATCATTTAAGTTTATAAATGAAACTACAAAATATAAAACCGTGGCAGCCTTCACTTTAAAAATTTGACATTTTGATGACACAAATTTAATACAATTACTTACAATTTTCCCATGCATCAAAAACAATAAAAAAAAAATAAAAATCAATGAAATAGTTCAACTTTTGGGTTAAAATCTATTTTAATTTAACCTTTGTCTAAATGTAACCCATGCTGTATTTACTTTACAGCAAAATGAAGTGTTACTGTTATTTAAAATCTTTGTAATTAGACGTGTGAAAACTAGCGGTGTCTGTCTAATGGGAATATAAAATGCCTGGTCACACTTTACATTAGTGTCCATGATTTAATTTGCAATCAGTTGCATACTTAATATGAAATTATTGCTATAATAATTAATAAGCCTTTATTTCCATATGATATGTTTAATACCTAGACTGCATGAAAAGTGTTACCACTGCTTTGCTTATACTGCTAAAACTGTAACCCACACACCTATGGGATGCTGCTAGTTGGCGTAATCCCATTAGAACGATGGCAAGAGAAGACAGAGAGTGTGTTACATGCGCCCTGACACGTGCATATTTTGCAATGTAAAGAATAATCACTCTTATGTTTGCAACGATGCATTTGTTACAAGATATCAGTAATAATTATTTAAATGCAATCTAAAGGGACATTATCACATTTCACTTTGAGAACTATAGTGATATTGATTTAGCAATCAGATTACCGCATTTTAAAGGTCGTGCTTATTTGCTATTGCTTTCCAATTTTTTGTCTTTAGGCATCGACTGAGCCTTATTTATTTTCAGACAGAATATTAGGTCATTTTAATGTGTTGTTTGGTTAATGATTATCTTGGTCTGTGTCGGTGAGGGAGGAATGGATTGAGAACTGACGCTGTGCTTGTAGTAGGTCAAATTGGTTTGTGCTTTAAATTAGTTCAATGAAATAGCCTTGTAGTGTCATTATAAGTAAATTCCTTCAAGAATGTATAACTCCATTATGGAAAAAAAAGCTTTTTAAATGGTATATTGGCGTGTAGAGCTCATCTCATTGCTGAGAATCTTCAATGATAGACTGAATCAATAGTGCGTAATGGGGTAATTTCCATTTCATTTGATTTGATGCTTTCGAAGATCTTACATTACTTAAGTCTAGCACCCTGGAGGAAAGTAATATTTATTTAAAAGTCTTATAGCAAAAATGAGCCGGCGCAAACTGCTGCTATCAGAAAATGAGCTAAAAAAGGACAAACCAACCAAACTGTACAGAAAGCACACGGATGATAAATCACTAGCCTAACCCCTCTAATGCCGACTGACTTGAATGGAAAACGTAGTCTGGGCACTAATAACAGACTGTAATTCACTTGTCAGAAATGTAATGGAACCATAATAAAGAACTTTCTCCATGTCACGTGATCACTTAGTCCTCATCCAACACAGCCGAGACTCCACAAAGTCACACTGACCACTAGATATGTGGATTTCCATCATGCAATGACTGAATGCATTCATCGGCCTACTGTTTTGAATATCCGTTGCAGGCTGCCAGTAGTTACGCTAACATGGCAAAGCGTTGCTTAAAGTCGCTAATTTTCTCATCCTGTGCTATATTTGGCTGATAACCACAGGCAGTAAGAAGATCTCCCGTATCTGAAAATGACAGGACGCTGCAGACCCAGAGGTTATAAAATGACATCTCAATGTGCACGTCCCTGAATCACAGGAAATGTGCGCAGAATGAATAAACACGCCAAACACTTACAAACTTTATTTGCATACACGATAAAACGCTGCATAATGATGAATGCTTTGGCATTTTAATACATTTTTCTTGTAAACACAGTGAAACTTTACATTTTAAGAGAATTGGGTTTTTCCAATAAATATTTATGAGAAAACTTTTGCAGGTTTCAAATGAGTATGTGCCGAGTGGGTTTAAGTGGCTGAAATTTTCATCTGGAGTTTTAGATTTTTGTTCGCCTTGTTTACTGAAGCTCAGATTGTTTGGTTAGGCAACATAAATAGTGTTGAAATTTTCCAAACAGTGGTTTGGGTGTCTGGCTCCGTAGTGACATGAACATTCCTGAGGTTTTCTGTCAGGATATCATCCAATTCAAACCCATCTACATTTAGGGATGCAGTAATCCAGGTCTAACCATTTTTTTTGGATATGCTCTTTGTCATGGGATTATATGACAGTCCTCTACATTACGGACTCCGAGCTTCTAGTTAGCTGGTGCAAGCTTCTCCTGAAAGACAGTGTGCTTGTCTCCTGCTGCACCACATCTGAGGTGACATTGTCTCAACTCTGTACTGAAATTCAATATTCTCCCTGTGCTGTCACGCCGTTGCTCCTCACAGTGCAGATAAACAGCTCGAAGAGTTCTCCAGATGTGTTATTCTACTCGTTTGGCCTTGAGGAACGTGAGGTGCCGTTTCTTTTTGTAAATATGCTGTGACTCAGTCTGTGGGAGGTGGTTCGACTTTGTAATAGAAGTCTTTTAAAGGTTAAATTTGTATATATATTGGCTCAACCAATGGCACGAGTTTGGGGCGGGACAATCTGTTTGTCTGACCAATAGCAGAGCAGGAGCGTAATAAGGGAAAATTGTTTCAAAACTTCACCAATTAATAAGGTGTTGTAGATGACAAAGATAGTGAAATGTTAGTTATAGTAATGTACTCTGTTCATAGTTATTCATTTCTTTTAAAAATGTCATTTTGTTTCATCATTCCTGACATTTCAAACCACCCTTCCCTCAGCTGCCGTCTCATATTCATAGACTAAAAGTAAATGTTAGCTGTATTTGTCTTAAATATGAAAATAAAAGCATTAATTATGAGTAAAACTGCCATGTTTGTAAAAATGAATGACTT
>JAFVLL020000488.1:41884-61884 GCA_021397915.2 Tor tambroides
GTTATTGCTGTTACCACAGTCAAAATTAATGATGAGCCAATATTATGATGATAATATAAAAATGGCTAAAATTAAATGACCACTTAGTTTCATTTAACTTAATTTTAGTAAATATTGTAATTAACATAAATCAATTATTTGAAAAAAAGTTGTCAGTAGATTTTGAAACTGACACAAGGACAGTCTAACATTTCTGTTAATTGGCCATTATAGACCAATTATTGTCTGATCTATCATCTATCTATCTATCTATCTATCTATCTATCTATCATCTTTTTTGTGTCATGAGCACATTGAACCTAGTTTGTCATGGGTGTTAGGTACATCAGTATATGTCTGTATCTCTGTGCTGCGCTGCAGCGGCTTCATCGTGACATTGCTGCAATGTCATGGGAATGTGCATAGCTGGTTGTTACGAGCTGCACAGTGTTCAGCTCAGACCATCTGCGTAAGTAAGTGAAGGAAAAGAGACCTGGATCCAGAGAGGAGGGAAAAAACCCCAGCAGTGCCTCCCTAGAGGGTTCGTCGGCGGTGCAACGGCACTGCAAACAAGACTTCCAGTCACCCACACCCAACCCCAGCACACAGAGCTCCGGCTCCACGCCAGCCTCCACACAGAGACACGTGCTCGGCCCTCCACCGGCCAGCCGACTGGAAAAACAAGTCCTCCGCTCTTTATTTGTTTTCTTCTGTCCTTCAGGGAATGTAAAGCCTAGAAGGAAATAGGCCAAGTTGCACAATCCATTGCATTTGTGGGCTGCAGAACGTCTGCTGGTCGAACTTTGCGCCCCAATGCCAGAAAACATGTGTCCCGTGGGGCGACGCTTTGTTTAGTAGAAAAGGAGTTGCTGAGGTGTGAAACTGTAACAGTTTTCTGAACCAGACTGCACATTTGCACTGAATACCGCTTCTGTTCACCGTCGCTTCATTTTAGATCAGTCGTTCCAGTTTAAAGAAACTTTCAAAAATGTGTACAGTTTGTCCTCATTTTTATGAAAGTATTTCATCACATTGTTTCCACCCCTTGGCCTACATTTCGCCTTCATGCCAATGCATTTATTAAAATACAACACATACACACACTCAAAGCATCATGCTGCTATGTTTGAACCTACTTTTTCATTTAAACCTTTTTTATTTTTAAAAGTTGATGACACTTCATTCAGTATGAACTCACTGAACGGACCTGAGGGGTAAAAAAGTATTACTTTACTAATACTAAAAGTGTTACTTTATGAGAAAATGTATTTATTTACTTACTTATTTGCAAATATGTTGTTACCATGAATAACAAATGACATTAGTACAGTAGCTTCCATACAAATTTTTAATCATGGCTGTGAGGTCAGTGAATTTGTAACACTAGATATTGAATAAATATAAACAAGAATAAACAATGGATCTTGCATTGGGCATTTTAATTTAATTTACTGTAAATAGCGTTTTTTTTTTTTTTTAATTAAGTAATTAATTACTTAACTCATTTATTTTTCTTAACATCCTTTTGGATATGGTTTTATAAAAGTTGTTAAAAATTGAATGGCTGAACTGAAGAAAAAAAAAAGTTATCCTAAAACACACTGAACATTATTTAATTTAAGTGTTTATTTCTTGACTTATCAGCTGATCAGTATATTTTAACAGTAAGGATTTAACACATCCATGATAGATTTAGAATCGCTAGATAGAAGATAGAATTAGCACACATTGAAGTGAAATTTATTCAGTAATATTAGTATTTTCATATTAATATTAATATATTTGTTTGTGTGTGTGTGTACAAAGTACAGTTGTGTCTCATTCATTCATTCATTCATTCATTTTTAATTTTTTTTTTCTACATGTAATATTGTGATCAAGTCTTTCTAAATGTCAATACTGGTATTTTTACTATAGGCAAGTGACAGGGAGTGACAATTTGATTCCTTGATTCTGACTAGTTTGAGTCTTTTGGTACATCTTATGTCTGTATTGTATACTCTCCTTTCAGACTGCATTTGCAAGAGTCAGTTTCAAAACTGTCAACAGGGAAGAAAATCTTATTTTGGTTTTACTTCGTTGCAAGTCACAAAAAAAAAAAAAAAAATACTTCAAAAAATGGCACAGATTCCCCAAAGGGTATTTATACTAAAACATGGCAAACAGTCTTGAAGGAAAATATAAAACTGTCTCTTCTACACAGCAGCTGTTTCCAAGTTAGATGTGAAGGCTGGTTTGTTTTTCAGTGTTTTAATTTAGTTATCATCATCTCAGACTGGGATAGAAGGTCAAGAGGGCCAATTGAAGAGCGAGGGAAAGCGTGAGTGTGTGAGCGAGTGAGCGAGGCGTGGAGTCAGAGCGGCAGAGACGTCAGTCAGAAAGTCAGTCCAGAGAGCCCGAGTCTCCCTGTGGCCTTTTAATCAGCCTTTTGGGAGTGAAATATGAGGCTCCACACCCGCTGCTCCAGAGCCTCCTTCATCTGCGCTCAATCTTCCCTCCTCTGCTCCTCCGGATGCGGCCGCGTGGGCCTTCTTATCAGGGACAGCGGGACTCGTGCGGGTCAGTGAGCAGAAGAAAGACAGCCAGACTTAGAGGCCATTAGCACAGAACGATGCAAAAAAAACACAAGAGATGTGTTATTTCAAGTATTTGCTGTGTTTTTAGAGTGCCGTCATGCGAGATGCGAAGGCGATGGCCAAATACGTCGATCTAGTGCATGATTCCATAGAAAAACAATAGAAAAGCAGTGCAGCTGAATACTAATGTTCTGTGGGAGCATGTATGAGTCATGTGCTCAAGAATCGGTTCTACTTTGACTGTGAATTCAGAGAAAGAATGATTCACAATGAAATCAGATTCCTAAACAATGATTCATCAGTTTTTGTGAATCTTTAATATGTTAATTAAACATTTTTTTTATCTCTTCGTAATAAAATTAGTACTGTCAAACAATTAATGGCGATTAATCGCATACAAAATAAAAGTTTGTTTTATATGTTTGTGTACTGTGTATATTTATTATGTATATATAAATATACACATACATGTATATATTTAAGAAAAATGTTATGTTTCTTTATTAAATGTATTTAAAGGGGTCATATAATGCCATTTTTGTACAAGTTAATATGATTCTTTAGGGTCTAAATGAAAAGTTTGTAATATACGTTAATTAAAAATTCTTGTTAGTATTGTAAGAAAACACCCATTTTACCTGGTCAAAAACAGCTCTCTGTTCAGCACTCCATTTCAGTGCATGTGCCTTTAAACGATCATGAGCTCTGCTCACCCCGCCCCTCTGCTCTGTGGGGCGTGACACAACATGCGGGAGGTTGCCTGACAACAGTTGAGGGTCTTTTGCCGGAAGAATGGCAGCGGGAGTTTCTGAGGACACTGTGCAACCATATCAATTTGAACCGGAGTCAAAATAAATAAATAAATAAAAATTTGAACCGGAGTCGGACACGGAACAAGATGATGGCCCCGAAGAAGTTCGGCAATTAAGGCTCGAACAGGACATTTCTGAATGGCTGGTTAATGTAATGTCACTTTGATCTATCTTTGTATGTACTGGCACATAATATTACTTATTAATCAGTAACAGACACCGTTATAAACCATTTACAAATTAAGCTTAATGTACTGTTACCACATTAACTTTACCACAGCATACACAGTTTATATTAACACAATAACCATAACGCGTTGTTCATTACAAACGTGGGATTATTAATTATATTGAGAACGTGTACATAGAAAACATGCCGTAATGTACACTTGATTTCATGTAATGAAAGTTAGTGTAAACTTTAGCCACATTCATAGTGAAACATGCAAGCGATTAGCAAAGATTAATATAAAGGTTAATAAAACGTTATACTCACTTCTTCTGGAGGTGCAGCAGGAACACGAATTTGGTACCGATCCTTTTTTCAGGAGCAGCTTCTTGGCAAAACTATCTTTAAACTGACCCTCGTTTATAAAGCAGTCTGGTGAGAAATGATTTGCGCAAACATGAAAGAATTGAGGTTGATCTGGGGGACTATTCCCTTCCAAAACAAAACTCAGCTACTGCGTCATCAGCGGTTCTGATTTAGGAACATCAAAACTGCTGTGCTCGTTATTACACCCAAGAACAGAACACCACGATCGCTTAGACGCCATTCTGCTCCAGCGTATCAACAATGGCGGACTATGATGACAGCTCGCTCAGGGCGGGTCTGTGTTGAAACGCTCCTGTCAATCAACAATTGTGGGAGGGGCCTCCGATCTTGTGACGTCACAAGACGAACAGCTCGATTTGAGACAGGGGAAAACATATTAGGAGATTAAAAAATAAACACTGGATGGATTTTTATCATTATAGGATGGTTGTGTACAGGCACTGCCAACACACATTTCAGTACAATCAACTTGTAAAAGTGGATATAGCATTATATGACCCCTTTAAAGAGTATATGAAAATAAATATATACATGTAAATACATGTAAATATTTTCAAATTATATATGTTGTGTGTGTGTGTGTGTGTGTGTGTGTGTTTATATGTACAATACAATAATAAATATACACAGTACACACATACATTATGTAAACAAAAACTTTTATTTTGGATGCAATTAATCACAATTAATTGTTTGACAGCACTAAATAAAACAGAATGATATAAGTATGTGATATGTTATACAAGTGTTGTTATGAAGTACTGTGGCAGTACCATATACTGGTGTTGATCCTTGATATACAGCATTACACTATATACAATAGTTTTAACTATTTGCCAGTTACATATGCCATTTTATTTGCATGGCACACCAAGGCACTTCAGAGAATACCATGGTAATACAATAGTACAGGTATAGAAAACTGACATTACCATGGTAGCATGTCCCAAAAATGAACGAATGAATGAATGAGGCCATAGTAATATCTTGGGACCTTTTGGAAGTATTTTTATATTGATATTTATTTGCAGTAAAAATAGTAAAATTGGTGATTCTAGAGAATTTTTTGACAAAACTGAAAATCAAAATTTATTTTATTTTTATTTTTTTGTTCAATCAGTGAAATCATAATGCAACTATATAGCCGTCAATTAGCTTATATCTTCAGATTTTTTTTTAACATAAAAACATAATTTGTAAAATAAAAAATAAAAAGTTGTTTATGGTATTTATTGTTTATGGTATAATAACGGGTGAAAGAGTGTGGCACAAGCTATTCTAGTGAATAATCTAGTAATTCTTGTCAACATCCCGGGTCCTGCAGTGTGCCTCCTTGCCGCTAGAGGTCCCCTGTGTGTTTTCCCTGCCTTAGTTCTTCTTCGTTCACCCTTGTTATCGTCATCCCCATCACCTGTGCCTCATTTTCCCCTGTGTATTTAAGTAGTGTATTTTGCCCTTAGTTTTCACTCGGTTTTTGAGTCTCTGCCTCAGGTTCTCCAGCCTGTAGCTAAGTTTCTCTTGCCTCTTCAAGCTAGTTTTCTAGTGTTCCTTTTTGTTTGTTAATTGCTTATTTCTGTATTTGTTTTCTCCCCTCGTGGAGTTTTTGTTTTCTCTAGTCTGCATTTTTACCCTTTGCAAATACCTCTGTCCGAGAAGAACTTTTGTTGCATTTTTCCCTGTCAAGAATCCTTGTTGATTAAAACCTTCATTATCTGGAGTACTGCCGTAAGTGTTTCATTTGGGTCCAACGTACCATCCCTGTGGCTCAGTGGTAGAGCTCTCAGCCACCACACCAGAGACCCGGGTTCAAGGCCGGGTCTGACAATTCTAGTGAATTTTTGGCCAAAATATTTTTTTTTTTATTTATTCATTTATTTATTTTTAAATTAGCCACAAGGATGAGAGCCATTTACTTTATTGGACAAAAATGAAAATGTCATTTTTAAACTAAAATAATTGGGGTTAAAAATTTGGGTCACCCATATGATGGAGGTTTAAAGGAAGTAGGTAAAGAAGGTGAAAGAGTGTAAGATTTTAGGTCCTACTGAGTAGTCAGCAGGACAGGTGGTAACCTGCTCTATTAGTGATCATCTCTAATTTAATGAGACCTTCATGTAAGCCTCGCTTTGCCTTGGCAGGACAGGTGGCGGTTTGTCACTGTCACACTACCTTTACATCAAAGACGCGCTCATATCTGTAGCACATGAAGCTTTGACACCCACTCAACTCCAGCGGCACAGCTGATGCCAACCAAACCCTCCGACTGAACATGCCTCATCAATCTCGTTTGCTTTTCTCCTCCCAACGCTACTTCCTGTGCTCGGCTCCTGTTGCAGGTGACCCTCGCTCACCTTTTCACATCAGAATGATCCTCAGATGAATGGAATAAGTCAGAAGACAGCTTCAGGATTTCCCTGTTGCATCTCATGCAGTTCAGTGAAATTAACAGATTGAAATCAATCGTGGAAATGAACTCATGCATTATTTATTTATTTATTTAAATATCTTAATAATATATATTTTTAGGATTTGTATTTTTTAGGAACATAATAGGCAAATAAAACTGCATACAAATCAAAGCAACATTTGCAATGTTTCTTAATTTTCCAGCAAAATCATCATGAGTATACAGTAATGAAAATATTCAAGATATATTTCCCAGCCCCAGACTCAATCAGATAAGAATAATGGGACTCACTGTCAATTAGCTTTTATGTTCAAACATTTTTCGTATTTACCTGTTTTTTTATTTTATTATTTAGTTGTTTATGAGCTGTGAACACAGTGCCAGAGGCTCATTTTGAAATCCTCCAGAGTATTGAATTGCTCATAATACGGGGCGAGAGAGTGGTGAGGATGATAGTATTTCACATTCGCATCGGCCTGCTGCAGTTACGGGCCGTCCATCAACCAATAGCTGTGAGATGCAGATACATTCTGCAACTCCACTTCATTCACCTATAGTCAGCTGGATTTCCCATAATGGACATAAAAAAAAATTGCAGATTGCAGCAAAATGGGCCGACTGCACAAAAGCTTATTAAGTATCGATCCGGGGAGGTCACTGCTGAAATTCAGCTCCTACAATGTGCGACAGGATCAGACGCCGGCAGCCAGAAATGGAGATTAGAATGGATATTATCAATAAAAAATGGGAGTTGTCCTTCATTCTGGTGTCTCAGATCAGGTGCAGCGTTTAAATGTCAGGTGGAAGATGGAAACAGAACGGCCTGTGTCAGTGGTTTGAGTGTTTTCTGTGCCGGGTAATGAATCCGTTTTGTGAGGGATTCTGCTGAAGTCATGAAAAAAGTTCAGAGGTGTTGAGTAGTAATTTTTTTTTTTTGTGCCACAGACAGTGCTTGCACTTTTTACTCAGGGAACTGAGAGGCCACCTTCCATCTTTCTTGACAGCAAAACTTTATTATGATATTGCAGCCAGATTTGAACTTACCCAGAGGAGATTTTTATGGCTCAGAGATTGCAAAAAAATTCTTAGGAGAAGTAAAAATAGACTCAAAGAAGGCAAGTGTTGATGTAGAGTAATATGAATGAGGATAGCAGAGCTCAGATCGTTTGGATTTGGAAGACTTTTATGAGAAATCTTTGAGGTCATTGCGAGTTCTCAGACTTGAGTTCTCTGAGAAACTCGCAGAACAGTTTGAGATTGTTGAAACTCTAGAGGAAGCATTTGTCAGATTAATCTGAGGGATTAAAAAAAGAGAGAGAAGTCTCCTATTTATGTACCACTAGTGGCACCAATAGTCTCCTATTTATTCTACTGAATATTGTGGCCAGCCTAAGGCACACCTGTGCAATAATCATGCTGTCTAATCAGCATCTTGATATGCCACACCTGTGAGGTGGATGGATTATCTCGGCAAAGGAGAAGTGCTCACTAACACAGATTTAGACAGATTTGTGAACAATATGTGAGAGAAATAGGCCTTTTGTGTACATAGAAAAAATCTTAGATCTTTGAGTTCAGCTCATGAAAAATGGGGGCAAAAACAAAAGTGTTGCATTTATATTTTTGTTCAGTGTAATTTAATTTAAATATTAGATGAAAACCTTAATGAAATTATGAAATATTACCATGACAAGTAACTGAAATAGGCTAAGTTAAAACAAGAAAGTTACTAACTGGAAAATTTAAATCTATACTAAAACTGAAACTGAAATAAAAATAAAAATAAATTTGTCTAAATAGTGATATAAAAAGATAAATAAAAATGGTGAAAGCACATGATAAAATGACTAAAAATATAACTAAAATTAAAATGAAATCTGGCAATATAAAAATAAAAGCCAATTCAAAATATTAATCAAAAACGTATCTTTCCTTATATTTAAAAGTGGAAGTAAGTTATTTTTTGTAAACGTGTGACACTTACAATCCATTAGCCGCTGTAGTTAAATAACTAGAAGAATAACAAAGTGCAGTAAATGGTAGAACTATTTGCACTACAAATCACTGTTTATGATTATGATAATAAATTAAAATATCACAATAACAAAATATCAGTTTGCAATATAAGAGGCAGAGACAACTGAGATATTAAATATATTTCATAATTGTTTTCTTTCTTAGAAGCACAAAATAAATTTTCATTTCCATTTCAATGTCCGTGTATGCAGATTCCTTTTGTCTTTTACATTTGACCAGTTTTCTACCCCTCCCAAACGCTGTTTTGGCTGACAAGTAAAGTCCAGGTGAGCTTCTCTCTCTTCCCCTCAGTCATTGTCCTCCTCTGAGGCCAGACCATCTGTTTGGATGTCACAGTCAGGAATAAAGCTGAACTTTGCAGGGACAGACATGTCTGAGTGTGTGAGAGAGAAACACACACCAGGAGTGAGAAATGGAAAAACTAGTGCTTCTAGTGCTTCCCTTCATCAAGTAAGCTTCCAGTAATGGATATTTCCTTTTCATTCTCACAAAACCAAACGTCTGCCAGGGAAAATAATAACAGACTGTCATCCTTAGGTGAAAGCTTTACAGAAAACAAAGTGTCTAGATATCCTGGAGAAATGAGCCTGTTTTGTCACAGGCAGGAGATGAAAGGAATGCGGCGCTTACCGAAAATAAGCTTTCCATTTAGACAGACGCGAGGATTTACACAAAGCTTTATTTATTCTGACCCACACGCACATTTATAGATATCTAAATGATAGCTAAGTAAACATATGTTTCCTCTGAAAACGCTAATTATCCCTTGTGAAAATGTACACTTGGCAGATTTTTAAAGAGTATATATTGCAGAAATGTAATGAATGTAATGTTTTCAGACACTTAATTGCATGTTAAATGCAACTAAATGAAATGTATTATAGTTTGAATTTATAAAAAAGCTGAATTTTAAAGTGCTTGATTTGACCCACTTAAGTAGGGCTGCAGTAAATCATTATAAGAAAATTCAAAATTAAAATTCTAAAAATAATTCAAAAAATTCTATTGTCTTTAAAATATGATTAAAGTGTACTGCAGAATGTGCTGACAATCATTTATGGCAAACTAAAATATACTTATTAGTAATAATAATTTAATTAATAATAATAATTATTATTGAAACTTATGTCATATATTTAGTTGAATTACACATTTGTAATGATGAATTGACAATTTAGTGTTTAAAATGTATTAACTTTAAATGCACTGATTTTACATGTGCTTAAGTATATTAGTCAACTCATCAATAGCCGGGTTTCCAAAGTTGCGAATTTAACTTATGTGCAAAATTGGAATATGACATAAAACATTTGCGAATAAGCACCGTTTCCATCTAACGTGTCAAAAGGAACAAAATTGTCACTTCCTGATGAACTGGCACTAAATATCACAGACAAGTAGGAGAAGCCACTGAATATAATAATTTTCATATATAATAAATGACCTGCGCCTCAGAGTGAGCATACAAAACCAGTAAATGCGGTCATTACTTTCGGAGGTGGATGCCTGCTGGTTGGGAGCGCAGTGGTTTAAGACAGTTCGGGGAGGTAATTATACGGAAATACTTTGACGGCAGACTTTGCTCGGGCATTTCAAAAAGAACAAAACATTAAAGATGCTGTGCAACAAGATCGGTCCACTGGTTAGTCAGGTTATGCCGTCCCATAGTGCAGAGTCAAAAGAATTTTTGATGCGCATGGAGGAATTTATTCGGCAAATGTGTTTCCAGCTCCCATTATTTGCATTAACCCTTTTTTGCACAAATCAAAAACCACCTCAAGCCATCATAAAAACTTTTTTGCGAATAAAGGGATTTTTTTTTTTTTTTTTTTAATTTGGCATTTCCGTCACTTGTTTCTGATGTGATACTTCAAAATGACTTCATAAAAACATGTACTTCTTTGTGTGCTTCTTTAAATCATGACAAAAGATCATTAAAATATGTGACCCTGGACCACAAAATCAGTCATAAGTGTCAATTTTTCAAAACTGAGATTTATGCATCATCTGAATGCTGAATAAATAAGCTTTCCATTGATGTATGGTTTGTTATGATAGGACAATATTTGGCCGAGATACAATTATTTGAAAATCTGGAATCTGAGGGTGCAAAAAAATCAAAATATTGAGAAAATCACCTTTAAAGTTGTCCAAATGAAGTTCTTAGCAATGCATATTACTAATCAAAATTAAGTTTTGATCAATTTTACGGTAGGAAATGTACAAAGTATCTTCATGGAACATGACCTTTATTTAATGTCCTAATGATTTTTGGCATAAAAGCAAAATCAATAATTTTGACCCATACAATGTATTTTTGGCTATTGCTACAAATATTCCCCAGCGACTTAAGACTGGTTTTGTGGTCCAGGGTCACATATGATAGAAATGTACTTTAAACTATAAATTTGAAATTATTGCAAAGTGCACCTTTTAAAAGTGCAAATAAGTGGCCTTTTATTTCATTAATATTACACTTCCAGGTTTTAAAATGAAGAAAAACAAACAAACAAAAAAAACTCAAGTGAACATTCAATACAATTAATTGTGCTTCTCTTTCACAAGGGATATGACAGCTAGTTTTGGACCGGTTTAAGTAGTCTGGAGTGGAAGCAGAGTTTTGGAAACAGTGTTGTATTTTCAGACAGTGGAAGGTGGGGTGTGTTTAAGAAGTCATCTTGTTTAGTCTGTAAATCATCTGTTTAGTCATCATCCTCGCAGTTTGGTTTGATGCCACTAGTGGTGCAGAAATGACACACTGCGGTTTTAAATTCTGTTAAACAACTCTGTGTTGACCAGCCATTATTTGGCAGCCATTTGTTTCAAGGCTTTCCTGGCCTAAAGGCATCCAGCGATTAGTCTCAGAGTGTGACAGAACACTCAAAGATTCATAGGCATAATTAAAATGTAAATGCCGAACATCCATTCCAGAAACGTCTAACCGGCTTTGAGTGAAGCGTCAGACCGTGGGCAGGGTGTTCGGCGCCTGGGACGTGGGTGTGAGCATTGAGCTTCAAATGTCCTCTACCCTTTTCCATTTTGTCATGAGCGTGTTTTAGGTTTACAAACGCAGAGTGTGCCAAAGCATGGCGGGAAATCTGACGGTGTTTCTGGGAGCGTTGTGTATGTGTAACGCTCATTGTCTCTTCTAGTGCACAAAGCGTCCCGTGTGACGAGAATTTGGAGCACATGGCCAGGTTTTCCATGATCCAGCAGCATTCCAGAGGGGACAGACTCTACTGGACTCGTTGCAGTAAAAACACTGTTTCCTAGATACTGATTAAATCTAGATTAGGTGTTGGAATATTTAGGTATTTC
Source organism: Tor tambroides (assembly GCA_021397915.2). Taxonomy (NCBI): domain Eukaryota; kingdom Metazoa; phylum Chordata; class Actinopteri; order Cypriniformes; family Cyprinidae; genus Tor; species Tor tambroides. The sequence continues at coordinate 53,570 of JAFVLL020000488.1, forward strand.
CTGTATTTAATCAATAAGAGTGATTGAATGTGAGTTTAATGCATTTAGGCAAAATTATGATGTTGTTTTTTTGCGTTTTAATGGGAAGCAGATGAGGTCTATAGAAAGTTCCAGTGCAGAAACCACACTATTAAGCGGTCATGAAGGCTTATAAAAGCAAGAGACTTCAGTCAGGCTAGATGCCATATTTAACTAACTTGGTATATCTTGAGCTTCTTGCACTGAGAGGATGGGAGCAACAGCAAGCATGTGAAGTTATTGTTATGCATCAAGACACATTTCAATCTGATCTAGATCAGACTTCTTATAATTGTTACATCATGTATAACTGTGATATGATTTAGACATTGTGATGCCTTCTTTGTTAGTTCATTAGTGAGCACTGGCTCCCTGACCGAGAACAACTTCTAAAATAAATATATCGGAAATATATACCCTCCTTTTTGAACATAGATGTGAAAATGCACCTAAATGGTTGTAATTCATGAATGCTTTGGAATACAGACGTAAGTTTGGTCTCTTTTTAAAGAAGAAAATCAGCAGATTTGTGCATAGATTAAAGTTTAAGTTTGCTGCCAATAAAATGTGCAATATTGTGTTTTTTTAAATAAATATTTTCCTAAATATTCTGGAATCTAAATTGCTAAATTACAATCAAAACCATATGTCTAACTAAGTTATGTTCCAAATTTGAAGTTGATCTCACAAAAATTGAGGATTCTGTTAGATTTTGATTAGGTGCTATACCAAAAATTGCCACTGGGTTGATTTTTTTTTTTTGCAAAAAAATGCATTTCCACAAATGTCCTTATAAATTTCTGTCACAGTATTACTTCTTTCATAAAATAGCACCAAATATGGATTTCCAACTAAATGAGTTTGGTCAAGATTAGAAAACGTTTTCATTATAAAATATTGTATTAAATTTTGTAATATGACACTTGACACTGCCCACTAGGGGGAGGAGCCCGCTGAAAGGTTTTGAAGTACCATTTCCATGGTAACACAATGTCCAATTTCAAATGGTTTTTCACAGGATGAATTCTGAGTGTTTAAGCTTTCAACTGATATCTAAGTTAAAATGATTACTATGTATATATGTGACAGGGAAAAAAGTTAGTCAACGCATCAAGTGTACTTCTTTAAACCATGGAAAAAAAAATGTGTATATATATATATATATATTATTGAACCATGATTTAAAATGTACTTTAAACGTTTAATTCAACATTATTACAAAGTGCACTTTTTAGTTTGTTAAGGAAGTCATGCAATTGTCTCTCTTTAAATACACTTAAATGGTATTTCACTTTATTCATATTATCCACAATATATATATTTTTTATGAACCGGGGAAAAAAATGAATATTCTCTTGAGGAAGGATTACGAAACCGCCATAAATCAGCCACTCCATAGTTTTTAAGAAAGAGTTTAATCGAGCGAGCCGATCTGGAAAGTGATACCCTTTTGGGCGAGCTACGATCTAAAACAGGGGAGAGTACACAATTTGTATCGCCACCGAGAATAAGGTGGTGTGATGTCAGATTTGGTAAAAGAGAAAAAATTTTTGAAAAAAATGCAGGATTATCCCAGTTTGGTGCGTAAATGTTGGCCAAGATAACTGGAAACGAGAACAGCTGTCCCACAACAACAACATAACGCCCGAATGGATCAATTTCTGTTTTAGTCATTGTAAATGGTATATTTTTATTAATAAGTATGGCAACCCCTCTAGACTTTGAGTTAAAATTAGAGTGATATATCTGTCCCGACCAACTACTTCTAAGTCGAGAAAGATCCATAGTGCGCAAATGGGTCTCCTGAAGGTAGGCAATCTCCACATTATGTTGTTTTAAATGCACAAATACCTTTTTGCGTTTCACTGGGTGATTAAGCGATTTAACATTCCAAGTCATGAAATTGACTCGGCAGCCCTCCATTCTTCTAGCATAATTTGTATCAGTCATATTATGGGGATATAATTGGATACATGAAAATTAGGAATGCTACAGTGTAATAAAGAACACAAGATATAGTAGGCATCTGTCAAACTAAGTCTGGCACTTGAGCTAACCCCACCCACCCCTTTATCACCAACAAGAACAGGGTGAACCCAATATCCTTCCAAAACAAAACCACACATAAAGTGTTTGTGTATGTCGGGGACGCTATAAGATCAGCAAAAAAAAAACAAAAAAAAACCCCAAACAACAACACACTTTTTCCAAGTGCAGCGATTCCCTCAGCAGCCTAGCCACCGACCCGGTGGAACTTGACCCATCCGTCTCAGCTACTCCAAGTATCCTGATGTTACACCGTCTCATCCTTCCCTCCAGGTCTTCGCATTTTCCTTTCAGCGCCGTCACCTCTGCTTTCAAGTCTGTTACCACAGTCTGTAGACTATTTACTTCGTCTGACCATGTTGACAGTCCACTTTCCACCTCTTTGATCGTGGTTTTCATTTGATCTATTTCGGAGTGAATCGCCGCTGTGTTGTTTATAATTTCGGCCTTAACCGCCTGCAGTTCGTTTTTAAGGTAATTGAAATCGTCAGCAAGCGCATTTTTCAACTCAGTTTTAATCGCCTCCGAAATGTCCGTTCTTAGGGAGCGAAGTATCTCTGCTTTCAAATCTGCCGCCTCCATCTTTTCTGGGCTGTCCAGCGGGGGCGGAGTCGTTCGCGATCTAGTAACGGTGGAACTCGAGGTCGGTGCGGCGCTGGGCCTAGCAGCAGATGATGTGTCGAATTTGTATTTACGCAGTTTTTCAGCCATTAGTCCGCACATCAACTATTTTCCGGGTTCAGGAACACATTCAAACAGATTTCTCGTGATGGTATGCAAGATAAGGCACTTATTAATTTAATAAAACAGGAGTTCAGCGAGAGCCCAAGCTAAACACGTCCTACTCCATTGGCATCTCACCAGCGCCCCCCCACAATATATATTTTTTAAATATACTTTTAAAATTTGAAGTACACTACATGTGCACATTTAAAACAATTAAGCACACTTCTTTTCCACAAGGGGTTGCAAAGCACTGTGGAGACTTCATTTTAATTTTAAATTGTGTACCGAACAGCTAAAACGTATTTTAGTGAATTGTTAGAAACCAGGGTAAACGTCCAGTCACCCTGCTGAAGTCCATTATTCACATACTTCGCTGTTAGCATTACAGCTATCACGACCCCCACAGGCGTTTGTCAAGGACGAGCTGTGCTGATATAACTGCGGTGTAAATGAGACGACCCCACTGAGGTTACGGTGACCACCCATGACATGAAGAGGATTAAGCTACATTATCCCACCAAAGCACCGTCTTTAGTCTGAAGGAACAGCAGTCCAGTCAGAAATATCGAGCATGTGTGTATGTGTGTGTGTGTGTGTGTGTGTGTGTGTAAAACGTAGCAGACGTTTGGCTGATGATATGGTTTTGATTAAGGGTGTGCCTGCTGCTAGAGCTGTTAGAGTACTTGCAATGTGTATTTTAAAAACTGGGAATAACGATGTTGGAAGCTAATAAACTTCCTAACAGATGAAGGCTACGGATGATCTCACTGAGGAACAAGTCCTGAGTCTTCAAAACAGCAGATGGAAAGTCTGTTTGTGTGACTTTAACTCATTTTGCATGTCATTTCTGTCCATCCAACACATTCAAGTGTGACCGAACAATCATGCACCATTCAAAATCATCTGAATCATTACAAATGTATTTATTTATTTATTTATTTGGAAAGAAGTGCATTATTTATGATGCAATTCATAAAGCTGTTTATTTATTAAAAGGTATTATTATTATTATTATTATTATTATTTTGGACTATATTGTATGGAAGCCCATTTCCACCACAAAATAAAATAAAATAAATTAATTAATTAATTAATAAGTATATAAATAAGCATACAAACCTAAATGTAATTGCAATTTTTTTTACACAATTCTGGCTTTTTATGATTCAGTTAATAAAGCTGTTTTTTTATTATTATTTCTTTAGATATATTAAAGTTATTTGTATCATTATTTTTATTATTACTATTTTATTTTATTTTTTATTTATTTGGACTATATTGTATGGAAGCACGTTTCTCCCACAGAATGAAAATAAAAAGGTAATGGTGACTTTTTATCTCACAATTTTTCACTGATTCAGTTTATAAAGCTGACTCTTTGTTTGTTTTAGCCCATTTCTCCCATGAAAAAAAAAACCCATAAAAAAGGTAATTAAGACTTAAAGAAGAGCATTTATTTGTGATTTAATTCACAAATGTGTTTATTTATTTGAGTTCTTTTATAGTTATTATAAAATATAGTTTCCGAACTTACATAATATTGTATTAGTTTCTCCTCACACAGATGGATGCATACATATATTAGTTGTATTGTTGTTGCTGTACTTTTTTTCTCACCTCATAAACTCTCAAACATATCCAGCCAAGCTTCCAAAGAAAAAAAATGCTGTTTTGTTTGTTAATTCTGGCACCTGTCTGGAAGCGCTGTAGAGCTCTGCCGCCCCAGAGGCCTGAATATTTCTGTGTTTTCTCATCTGCGACGGCACATTATCATGTGTCAGAGAGAATCAGATGATGTGTGCTGTATGTCAGCAGCGCCCATGAATTTATTTTCATAAATGAATTGAATTGAGTTCAGTTGAGATGTAAGACAGAAGCAGCATCAGGGGTCTGAGAGTGTTTAAACAAAGAGTTCAGCAGCTTTTAAAGGGACACTGAGCAAAAGACTGTCCTTGCTCTTTTGAAATAAAGAGTTTCATGTGTTATGTAGATGTAGCCTACATTGTTAACAATGCAAAGTTCCTTCCCCACATAGATCATTCATTCATGAAAATAAAATGAAATGAAATAAAAAAAACACGTTTGTTCATTCATTTTATTCTGACATTACTTCGGATGACTGCGCATATTTACATATCATTGCCTATTCAGTGTTCAGAAACATGGCCTGCCATTGTGAACTACTCCGACTACACTGGTACATGGAGGTTAGCCAATCACAACAGATGTCATTTACATACTGAGACTTATAAAAGTACAGCACGTATTCAGTTGATCCAAAGTGATAGTAAAGACATTCATAATGACACAAAAGTGTTCTATTTAAAATAAATGCTGTTCTTTTAAATGTACAATTCATCAAAAAATCCTAAAAAAGTAACAGTAGTTCATATAACAGTTCATAAAATTATGACATTAAAAGACTCAGTACTAAGTATAACTCAGTAACACAGTACTAAGTATCAGACGAAGTATGTTGTTTCATTTTTACATAAATATATATGTCCTATGGTGAGACATGTAGAAGAAATAAAAAACTTAACATACAAATAACATGAGAAAAATGTATCTTCATTCTTAGAGTTACAAATAGCATGAGAGAGGTTTATCTTCATGTTAGAGGAATTTTTATTTATTTATTTTTTTACATTTTTCCGTCACACCATAGGACACACTGACACATCAACTACCCCTATATATATATATATATATATATATATATATATATATATTAGTGCTGTCAAACGATTAATCGCGATTAATTGCATTCAAAATAAAAGTTTTTGTTTACATAATATATGTGTGTGTACTGTGTATATTTATTATGTATATAATAAATACAAACACATTCAGTATATATTTTGAAAATATTTACATGTATTTACATGTTTATATTTATATTCAGATAATTTATATTATATATAATTATATTTAATATATAAACATAACATATTTTTCTTAAATATATACATGCATGTATGTTTATTTATATATACATAATAAATATACACAGTATACACACATATATTATGTAAACAAAAACTTTTATTCTGGATGCGATTAATCGCGATTAATCATTTGACAGCACTAATATATATATATATATATATATATATGTGTGTGTGTGTGTGTGTGTGTGTGTGTGTGTGTGCAACTGTACTTGCATTTATGTATTTTTTTTTTATGTATATAACATCACTTTTGTAAATTGTATTTGAGGACACGCAAATGGGATGTCCCATTTATATCATAGTTTACGCAAAATAATGTAACCGTTTTCAGCACTGAAAATAATAAGAAATGTTCCTTAAATAAAAAAAAATAAAAAATAATTTGAAAATCTGCATATTATTATAATTTTTGAAGCTTCTGAAATTTCAGCTTTCCATCACAGGAATAAATAACATTTTTAAAAATATATTTTTTAAAAAAATTGTTTTAAATTATAATAATATTTCACAATATTACTGTTTTACTGTATTTTTTTTCAAATAAATTAATTTCAAAAATATCAAAAAAATTTACCAAACCCCAAACTTTTGAACAGTAATGTATAAAAGTAACCAGATGTAAATGTAAATAGCATAGAATCTCCAACCATATACATACATATATATATATATATATATATATATATATATATATGTATGTATATAATTGTTTTTTTTTGTTTTTTGTTTTTTATCTGAGATGTTTAGTACAAGCTGTAAAGGTACAACATGCTTAAACAAAGCTTTGCTAAACAGCCTGTTAGTTAACGGCATTTATTGATTATTCTCTTAAATTCATCAGGGAGTCAGTTTCAGTGTTCAGTCTTGCTTTACATGCCAGCAATTGTCCTCCACAGACAGAGAGCTCACGTGAGATCACGGATAACAAGACGAGCAGCATTAAGACGTCTTAGCTCTTCTTGATCTTGTTCTTAAAGTAAGACTCTTAGAAGTCAAAGGTTTTGAGTTTAGACCATTGCTAATGTAGAAAGACTTACGCTGGACAAAAGAAAATCAGACATGCCACCGCAAGCCTGATTTGCTTTTGTGCCAGTTCACGAGGACAGTTCATTTCTTATCATATGTAGGTTAAAGAGGGATTGTTTTGTAGTACTGGATCGAGTTTAGAAGCTGATGTGTTGGCTTGTGCTGCAGATTGAATTATGAGATTATTGCTTATTAGCAGTCATTGTTTTGGCTAGTTGGGAATCTCCTTTGCTGCCTTTGTGCTCTGAATGTAATCCAGGGCTGGATGCGGTCGTACATTAGATTTGCAGGGTTGAGGGCTTAAGGAGTTTAAGGATGTTTAAGGGAGGTTTGAGGTATTGGTTGGTGCAGTGTTGTGACTAACACAGGAGATGCTTTCTATTGAGTGTGAATTTACTGGAGCACAACTCCCCCTAGGGCATTTTCACAGAACTCTCTCTCTCTCTCTCTCTCATATATCCATTTCGTTTCCATTTTCCTTTGTTACATTTCCTCTAAAGAGGTAGTTCAGTCTAAAGGGCAGTTGAATGCAGTGAATTGACAGTTTAAACACCTGCAGCAGAAGTGGAAAAAGTAGCAAAAGAAACCAGGAATTGACTGTACTCGGCTTGAAGACTCTTTCACTCGCTTGATTGCATCCATTGGGAAATCATTGTATTGTGAAAGTAGGCATTACTATGGAAACCCGTTTCCGCCATTGAATACGAAAAAAAAAAATAATGTAATTGCTAGAATTTATCTCACAATTATGACTTTTTTTTCTCACAATTGCAAGTTTACAATCTTGCAGTCCTGACTTTTTTTTCTCAGTTCGCGTGATATAAATTCAGAATTGTGGGATATAAACTTGCAATTATATGAAATAAAGTCAGAATTGCAAGATATAATTCTGAACTTTTTTTTCTCACAATTCTGACATTTTTTCCCACAATTGGGAGTTCATATCTAACAATTCTGATTTTTTTTTTCTTCTCGCAACTCTGATTTTCTCAGAATTATAAGATTTAAAACCACAATTGCGAGTTTTAAAGTCCAATTCTGAGGAAAAAAGGCTATTTTCATACAATTTCGAGTTTATATCTCCAATTCTGACTTTGTAACACAATTGCAAGTTTATATCTCATAATTCTGAGAAAAAAATCAGAATTCTGAGATAAAAAGTCACAATTACCTTTTTTATTCAGTGGTGGAAACGGGCTTCCATATATTACATATCAGAACTAGGGCGATGAAGGAAAATAATAAATCATTTCAGAGATGGAACAACTATTTTTTTTGTCTTTAGACTATATCATTCAAAATACAATGAGAAACATGTATTAAGAAAGTACAAAGGGTACATTTTTTATTTTATTTGGAAACTGAAACAGAAAAATTTGGATCATGTCACATCTGTTTTGTCAAGATCAGGCAAAACATCTGTCTGCCATTTTGAAAATTGTCTTAAAGTGTAATATTTTTAAATGCTTTGACATATTGGAACAAAATTTGGTAGATGCCATCGTCAGCTTGTCTTGAAGGTGCCTGCAAAGTTTGAAGACTTTTAAC
>JAFVLL020000488.1:66884-83907 GCA_021397915.2 Tor tambroides
CTCCAGTAAATTAGCCAGGATCCCTGTGGCAGAAAGGACTCTGAGTTCATAGAGGCCCTATCTGAAATAGCGTACTTGATGTGGACTTACCGTTTTGTGGTACATTTGTAAATAGTGTGAAAATGTGCCTATCTGGGATTTTAGGACTTTGCTGATCTTCCAAAGTTGTACTAAAGTATTTTTACGCACTGCTGCAGTGTGTTTTGTTAGACTGAATGATAATTTCAGTCTTGTAGTAGAACTTTATTGTCGAAAATTGAACCTGTAAAAAATGTTTAGTACTTTAAAAACAACATGAAATGGCATTCACAACACATGTAGCTTCTGAACTGTATTCCCATGTGAAACATTCAGTGAGAAATTGTGAAAAAAATGTGACTTTTTATCCACCAGGATTTGATTGGATCATAATGGGATATGATATTATTGTTTGATATTGATATTGTTTGATATCTGCCCGAAGGCCTTAATTACATCAGCAGAACTAAGAGTTTAAGGTTTGGCTGGTTAGCATGGTGCAGTTAGCCCCTCATTTTTCATAAGAATAGCATGCCTGAATTAATCTTCACAGAAAAACAACAAAAGGTCATTGAACATTGAACCTATACATACAATTCACTGCAGTTTCCAGTTTGAAATCAACACTAAAAGTAATAAAATACAACTAACTGTCATGCCTTTTTGCATAAATTATGATTATGGAGCAGATTATTGATTAATAAAGACTTATTTTGTGCGGTTTCTTGCACAATGCTATGTTACGACCACAAAATGCTATAGTACATGATTTGTGAACAAATTCATTTTGATGTTTGCATCACATAACCAGCTCCATATGTTTGCCTTTTATGACATAGTAAACTTGCTTGGTAGCGCACCCGGTACAGCATTAGACTTGTGATGTGCAGCACTCGGGTACGAGTCCTGGTAAACATGAGTCACAATAAAAGAGCTCAAAGACTTATAGAAGCCAGATAAAGTGGCATGATTGTTTCAGAAAATATGTTTTGATCTCACATTTGTTTGTCTTAACACTCGGTTAGTTTAGTGCAGGTGCTACGCGATTAACATTTCATGATATATACCATTGTGTTATCTCATAGACATGTTGTGTGTGCTTCTTTCTCTACAGTGCTGTTGAGTTTACTCTCAGCCGGGGCTCAGACCGAGATGAAGCGGGTTGTTGGGGACAACGCCACATTGCCTTGCCATCACCAGTTCTGGCAGTCGAATGGACAAACACTGGACATTGAATGGCTCCTGCAGAAACCCAACGTGAAACAACGTGTGGTGAGAAATCTTTTGCTTTATATGCCCTCTCAAAATTTGTCTTGTCTTCACTCATTGTCTCTTGTTTATTTTATTTCAGTTTCACTTAGATTTTGTTCTATGGACATGAGTTTTGTTTTTGCGTCTGTCGTTCTGAGCTCCTTCCAGTCACCTCATCTAACTGTGTACTTGTGAGGTGATTTTAGCCTTACAGATGTACAAGCCAGTGAATTTATTTTGGATTTGTGAATGTTAATATTTTATTCCCTACATCCTGGAGAAAATTTATAGTCAAATTACTTGCTATGTAGTTTGTTCAGGGTAATGTTGTGATGCACAAATTGTCCAAAAACTGAATAATACTTTATTTGGATAGCTCACTTTAGACATTGAACTAATTTTAATTAACTTTTCAGTCATTAGAATATTAGTAGACTCTCTGCTTAATATCTGCTAACATTTTATTTTGATGGTCCCCAACAGACATTCGACTTATTACAAATACATTTGCAAGTATATGTCAAATTATTCAACTAACCCTAACCTAAAAGTCTACTAAAACTACTAAAAATGACAGTTAACATGTAGTTACAAATGAATTTAGTGGACTATTGAAATTAAGTGTAACCATAAATTATTTTTGTAATCTTTTTTGCCAAGTTGTAGGACTACAGTTCAAATAACCTGGTTTATTTTTCAGTGTGTTACTAATGTCTTTTTCCTGTATTAGCAAAATATGCACATTTTGACTACAGCAAAAAATAGGAAATATTATTATTAGGGCCCAAGCTTACTTACATACCACAAACTGCATATATCGTACATACATGTGCATATATGTATGAAACACTGTACATATATAGTTCTCAGGGAACCAATAGTTTTCGCAATGATGTTATAATCCTTAAAAAACTGAGAAAAGTGAATGTCTCCCCTTCATTAAAGATTTTATTCTGTTTGTGAGTACTACCATGTGGGAATCTCTCAGAACAACCTAACAACCACCCAAAACACCATAGCAACCACCTAGTTTTAACTGTCATCTCTCAGAGATACAGCAGTCACAATGGCTGCCTTCATGGTTTCACGGTCTGAGGTTTGTGAGCACAGTGCTTCTCCCGTCCTGTCACAGGTCTGAATCAGCTTTTTCTACACATCTCTCTTTGAAATACATACCCATCTGTATCAGTACACCTAACAGACGCTTCACCCATCTCTCTTCTCTCTCGCTCTTGCATAAACACATTCAGATAAGAGCTTCGTCTTATCTGCCTGAAGTGAGAGTCTTTCAATGTGAAACGAACATTGTTTGAACACAGCTTTGAGTTTAGGTATCCGTTATGTATCAGCACACCATAATTCATCAGGGGGAAGTCAATACGTGCCAGTCTGGCGATTATACTTTCAGATTAATTTAATTATCTGATTGCGATAAGGCTTTTTATTCCCCCACATAACAGACAGAGATCTTTTTCTTTGTTTGAATGTCAACGCAGATCTGTTCGTAATCAGTTGAGATTTCATTTCAGAAGACAGAAAGGCCTGAAAAGAAACTCGCATCAGAGTCTTCGAAGCCTATGGGACGGGTTGCCCATCACATGTAATATTTAACAGAAAGATAACATTTGAGACACCATTAATTAAAATCAAATGTCTGCAAATTTGATTAGGAATCAAACCGAGCCCCTGGCATAATGAATAAGTCATTCCTTTGTTCCACTGTAAGGCCTGTGTAACTAGAAGCGTTCGGCTTGTCAACATTTAACCACAGCTTGTTTAGTAACGTGTAGTAGACTCTAAGGTGTTTTCTTCTCAAGAACATTGTTGTTAATGGCAATGGGTCAAGGTTTACATGGTTAACATGTCCCAGTTACCCCTGCTGGTAAATGCCTTAACTACACCATCTTTTTCCACTGATGGCCTATCAGTAGATTTTGATTATCTCTACTCACCAAAGCTGCATTTATTTGGTCAAAAGTACAGTAAAAATAGTAATATTGTTATTAAATTATTACAATTTAAAACTAGATGTCAAGACAATGATGTTGTATTGAGAAAGCCTGAACTGAAATTTTAGATCAAGATTCAAGATTCAAGATTCAAGATTTTTATTTGTCACGTACACAATTATACAGAGTATAACCAGCAGTGAAATGTAAGTCAGGTCCGCTCCATGGACAGTGCAAATATATGCAGTACAACACAAGAATATACATAGATATAAATATGAAAAAAAGAAAATAAAAATAAAAATAAATGAAGTAGAAATAAGAAATAGAAAATAAAATCTAAAATAAAATGTGCAAAAAAATAAGTGTGCAGGACAGTATACTGTAGACTTAATAAATAGTAATATAAGAAGGAATGTGCAAGAAGAATGTGCAAACAGGTTGTACGGGGTATATCCCTAGCAGCAGTACGAATGGTGGAAAAATTATTAATAGCTTACTGATTATTAGTGGTTATTAAATGGAGTCATGTTGGTGTTATGAGACCGAGTTTGAGTTGAGGAGCCTGATGGCCTGGGGGAAGAAGCTCCTCCTAAGTCTCTCAGTTTTTGCCATCAGGCTACGGAAGCGCTTACCAGATGGTAGCAAAGTGAAGAGACGGTTACCAGGGTGATTTGAGTCTTTGATGATTTTGATAGCTCTGCACTTGCAGCTTTTAAGGTAGATGTCCTGCAGGGAGGGGAGAGCAGACCCTGAGATACGCTCAGCTAAGCGCACAACTCTCTGCAAGGCTTTACAATCCTGATTAGAGCTGTTTCCATACCACACTGAGATGCACTGAGTCAGTACACTTTCTATGGTCCCTGAATAGAAAGTTTTCAGGATTGCTGGTGAGACCCTAAATTTCCTCAGCTGTCGCAGGTGGTACAGTCTTTGCCTGGCTTTCTTGACCTGTGTCTGGATGTGTGGATAGATAGATAGATAGATAGATAGATAGATAGATAGATAGATAGATAGATAGATAGATAGATAGATTGATTACTTGGTGTTCTGGGATGCTTGCTAGCCAGGGTGTTGTGGGTGGTTAGTTGGTTGCTGGGGTGTTGCTAGGCAGTTTTCTAGGCCATTGCTAGGCGGTAGTTAGGGTGTTCTGGGTGGTTGCTAGGCAGTTGCTAGGACACTGTAGGTGTTTGCTGGATGGTTGCTAGGGTGTTATTATTGGTTGCTATGTTGTTGCTAGGTGGTTGATAGGGTATTCTGGGGGGTTGTCAGGCAGTTGCTTGGGTGTTCTGGGTGTTTGCTAGGGTGTTGCTAGGTGGTTGCTAGTCTTAGCTCGTTTAAGTTGGTCTCCCAGTTTGCTAATCTAAAAAGTACCCAAAAACCCTTTAATAGTCTGGATAATAGACCAGGGGTGCGTTTCCGAACAACGACGTAACTCGCTGATTAACCACCATAGTACGATTCATCGTTTTGGAAACGAACTAGCTAGTCACGACTAGCTAGTTTCCTGAACACGGTCGCATCTCCGTCGTTTGAACCACGTTAGTTCAACAATATAGGGCCATTGTTAATGACGTCACGCGTGTGGTGGAGGAATAACTTATGCTATTTAACTGATTAGAGGTCTCTAAAATGCTACTGTATTGAACATGGCACCTACTGACTAATTTACTATTTTTGTTCCCTGTCATTGTGATTTATTTGATGTTTGATTCATCGCGGGTTCCCTCTTACGTCATACTCCGGGGTTCCTGCAGGCATTTATGCACATGCGCACTCTTAAAAACGGCGCTAATGGTAAAGCCCATATAAAGCCCATATATCTTACTAACAAGAAACTATGCTTCTAACCACAGGTCGAGAGCCGTAGTTCCAACCACGTAAGTTTGTGATGCTGATTGCGAATGTTCGTTTGAACTATGGTTTCGGGAAACACCGAATCGTTGAACTATGCTGGTAACGACGGAACTTGCGACCATAGTTGGCTAACGATGCTTTTGGGAAACGCACCCCAGATTGAGAGACTATAAAAACTATAGGAAGGTTCTTCTTCTTCTTCTTCTTCTTCTTCTTCTTCCCAGCAATGCACACTTGCCTTTGACTTTGTGTTCACGTAGTACTATGTATCATGTAGTTCACACAGGCGACTTCCATATGACATCCATGCAGCTGCCATTGTGATGAATGGAAATACTAAAGGATAGCTCTCTCCAGCTATATTACACCTCCTTGGCTAATGCTAACATTACAGAAACTCTTTCTTTGAACTGAAGCCATAACCCCATGACTCAGATGTTACTCGTGTTCAAGAAGATTATGCTAGAGAAGATTATTCTGCTGTCATTTGTAATCTACATAAATAAATATGACAAAGAGCATCATGTTATGCCTGTCAGTGATACAGAATGCATACAATAAGAATCACAGATGTTTTGCCAGAAATGCAAATGAGTAGCGCATCAGAGTTTTCTCCTGTTTGTCATGCTGTAGTGTGTGTGTGAGACGAGCAGCAATCGCTTTGGCAGGTGGACCTGACCACAGGTCTGCTGATGTGTAGTGGCATCAGTGTTTAGTCCTTTACCCCAGGCATTCAGGAGGCTGTCACCATCAAACTGTGTGTGAATGTGTGTGTTGGCAGCTGTGTTTGTGTACGACAGCCATTTAGCATCTTTTCCATGGCAGTCGGTACAGGTAGAGGTTCTTATATTAGAAACCCTTTTGTCTTTTGTACAGAGCAGTACAGTTGTCACAAAGTACCCATCAGATGAAAAATAAAGAAACAAGCAGTTTTGTAGATTTTCTGAGGAAATAAGTGTGCTTTCCAATGCAAATTTCCATGCTACAAAGCTAGATTGCTGTGAGAAGTTGCCATTAGAGCATTACCATAGATATAGATGCCTCATTAGTGGCTGTTTCTGTGTGCCGCTATATGTAAACAGTCAGCAATATTGGAATGGCTAAAGCAGGTCCGTGAATACTCCAGATCATGTTGAATGCAATCGTAGTTAGTAACTGTAGTAAACTGATTACATGTAATCTGGATTATGTAATCACATTTTAAAAATTAAGTACTTATAATTAGATTATATTATATAAATGCTTATAATCAGATTACAGTTACTTTTTTGTGAATTACATGATTACATATTATTCACACAATGGCAGTAAATTATTCATAATTTGATTCACCCTAATTCTTCTTTTTTCTCTCTCACTCTCCTACATTTTCCTTTCTGAAGTTCTGCTGCTTTTATACATATTTGCAAAGTCTTCCAGCTTTTCATCAACTCACCACTGTAATGTTTAATACACTTCAAGATGTTGATAAAAAGAATGGAATATGTTTTAGGTCAAAAGTAATCTAAAAGTAATCAAAAATAAGTCTTCTGGAATTTAGGTACTGATGTTTGCCTACAAGACAACAACTGGCACTGCACCAATATACCTAAACTCGCTTTTTCAGACTTATGCGCCCTCCAGAAGTTTGCGTTCTGCAAGTGAATGACGCCTTGTGGTGCCATCCCAAAGAGGCACAAAATCACTCTCACGGACCTTTTCCTGGACTGTGCCCAATGACCTGCCTATCTCAATCCGAACAGCTGAGTCTTTAGCCATTTTCAAAAAACAACTAAAGACAAATCTTTTTGCCAGCACCTGACGAACTAATACTAGCACTTACCTATTCTATTCTGTTCTATTCTATTCCATTCTATTAAACAACAACAACAAAAAAAACCCTAGCTATGTGTGCTGTGCTAGACTAACTGAGACTTGTATACTGTTGCTCTCTCGTTGGTCTAATTGCTTCTATTGTTCTCCTCATTTGTAAGTCGCTTTGGATAAAAGCATCTGCTAAATGATTAACTGTGTAAATGTGTTAAATCTCTGCAACTTTTACAGGTATAAATGCTTGGAAATAATATTTAACGTTTTCAAGTCCATTCATTTCATGCAAGCCACCCAATAATCGCAATAAGCTTTGTGCTTTTTTATTATAACACAAACTCATCCTTCTATCAATTTTAAGATCAAATACAAACAATAAATGTGTTTTGCGCTCTTTTATTTGTAGTGAGATAACTATATTCACCTTAGTTCAAGCGGCCTGTGAATCAATGATATTTTCCTCTTTAATATTTGCAACATGAAATAAACAAATAAATATTTGAATGCATATTGAAAAAAATCATAATTTAATACAAATGAATGTCTCATGAAATCTATCAATTAGAGTTTCAAAAACATCTGTAAGCTTACGTTTTATTTGCTGGTTTTCATGTTAAGACAGGTTGAATGCACCAAGCTTTTTGGTTTTTTTTGTTTTTTTTGCGGAGTATAGGTGTAATTTTCACATTAACTTCACGCAATATAACATGATTTTATTATCGTAATTTTGACTTTATTCTAAAAATAGTATGACGTTAATCTTATTTATTTAGTTAGTTATTTTTCGGCGTGACACTAAAATGCCGCTGTAGGCTATTTATTCTGCATGCAAACACAATCTTGGCACAGCAGCCCAAAAAACAAAACAAAACAAAAAACAAACAAACAAACAAAAATAGTATGAAGTTGACAATACTGACTCCCCATAACTCCTCATTGGACGTGCCTTTAGAGAGAAATTCATCTTTACGGATTATATAATGAAAAAAATAATAATTTTTTATTTGAATTATTATATTTTAAAGTAGTAATTTATAGCATTCTATAAATATATTTATCATGTCAGTTAGTCAAGTATTTGCTGAGTTTTGGTTCAGTTTTTGTGAAGTGTTCTTGCTCAAGATCGAGACTGCAGAAAGCCACCCTGTTTGTTTTCTTTATTTTACAAAAGCACAACATTTTATTGATATTGTGAGTGCACACAAATAAAACTATTTGCAGTTCCGAATGATGTATACTTTTACCTTTATGAGGAAAACTGCTAGTGTCTCCATGTCTTTCAAAGTGTGCTTCAGCTTTCACTCTTAGCACAAACGATTGGATATTTATCTTACTTTTTTTTTTGGACATTGAAAGTGAAGGTGAAGTGACATGTGGCCAAGTATGGTGACCCATACTCGGAATTTGTGCTCTGCATTTAACCCATCCAAGTGCACACACACAGCAGTGAACACACACACACACCATGAACACACACCCGGAGCACTGGGCAGCCAATACTGCGGCACCCGGGGAGCAGTTGGGGGTTCGGTGCCTTGCACAAGGGTCTCACCTCAATTGTGGTATTGAGGGTGCTGGACATTGGATATTAGACATTTTTTGTGTTTCTGAGGTATTCTGAGTGTTTTAGCATGTTGATGTGTGGCTAGTTGCTAGGTCATTGTTAGTTGGGTAGTAATTTTAAACTGATTGGTTTAGCTTGTTGATATGTGGCTGCTGGTGTTGCTAGGTCATTGCTAGTGTGTTTTAGGTTGCTATCAATGAGTTGTTATGCATTTCTGAGGTTTTTTAAGTGTTTTTAGCATGATGCTGTGGTTGGGTTTTTAGGTGGTTGCTTGTTGGCTGAAGTCAAAATCCACCCCAGGTTTCTATGATATTCAGGTTTCTAGTGTTTTTGTTTGTTTGTTTTTTGTATCTATTAAGCCACAAATCATAAGTATGATCAACTAATAATGCCCCTTTCCTTAAAGGAGACCTTTCATGCCCCTTTTTACAAGATGTAAAATAAGTCTCTGATGTCCCCAGTGTGTGTATGTGAAGTTTTAGCTCAAAATACCCCACAGATAATTTTTTATAGCTTGTTTCAGTTGCCACTTTTAGGGCATGAGCCAAAAGGTGCCGTTTTTGTCTTTGTCTCGTTGTCTCTTTGTCTGCTGCTTCTCACTCAGGGCTGTGTTTATGCTAATAGGGCAGAGAGCGTCACAAATGGGCGGGACTTTTTCCCTATGGTGACGTATAACTAGGGCGAAATCTGGAATCGCTTGTTCTGAGAGACTGTTTATGATTTATTGGGATTATAAAAAAATGAGTGGGTGGATTTTTACCATTACAGGCTGGTTGTTTTCACACACCCCGGCCACACAACTGTGTTGAAACACCTTATAAAAGTGATTTTTGCATAATAGGTCCCCTTTATGTATTATTATGTACAAATGCCACAGTTAATTAAGGTTAGGAGTTTAGTATGCTTTGCTACTACTAGTCAACCATTTTTGCATTATAGACCATTATAGTCAGAGTAGATGTCATATTTCATTTGACATGAATGAAAGTAAGGTTGTGATGGATTGAATCTTTTGTTTTTTAGAGTTTTTGCACCGGAACTTTGTGGAGGGATCAGTGTTTCATCAGCGAGTGATGCATCTTTTTTTACTGAGTGTATTTGTATTTGAGGCTATTTAATTTGGCGTCAACTGAAATATGGTGTGTGATTCCACTGATTTCTTTCATCTATATTTATATGAAAGCTCTGTCTCTCTCATTTCAGATCATCACATTCTTCAACAACGAGGTCTACACTAACGACAACCATGCCAGTCGTCTGTCCTTTGCGGGCGACTACCTGAACGGAGACGCCTCTCTCCTGATCAGCGATCTGCAGCTGACCGACTCTGGAGAATACCACTGTAAGGTCAAGACCGGCGGCAAATACCACTGGAGCCAAGTCAACCTCATTGTGCTGGGTAAGGCTCATCTTCCTGGAATCAGCGCCCAGTCGTTTCCTCCATCGGCCAGTCTCGCTGTGATTCGATTTGATCTTTCAGATTACAAAATTTGGCCATTATTGACATAATCTAGAAATATGATTGGTGGCATTTGCTGACCAGACACTCTCAGCTCTGGTGACGTTTGCTTCACTTTGGATGGTAAATGGAAAGGATGTTAATTTGAAATGGTGGGATGAGGGAGCATTGATTGAGCTCTATCTCTTAAAAACAGAAGAGAAAGAATTAGAAGCTTATGTGATTTCTCTTCTTCTAGCAAAACAGTTTACTGTCATCCCAAATGAGGCTCAGATGAGCTTCTTATGATTTGATATTTTGCTATGTCTGGTTTCCATTATTAGACCGCAGGGTTTCCAAGCCGTCATTCAAGCGCAGTATCTCTGACACCACAGCTCTCAGCCAAGAGAAGAACTGGAAAGAAGCATGTTTCTTTTTATTTAGCCTCATCTCTATCATATGCTCTTGGTGCATAGTTCCTATTTTCAAGGACTCGCAGCTTATGCCAAGCAGTTTGAAATTGTATATCACGTCTTAATTTTATTTCCTAAGTCATTTTATTAACAGATTAGTACGCTAGCCACAGAGGGACAGGATATTGGTGAAAAGTTGAAAGAAAGAGAAAGAGAGAGAGAAATGGGAGGATGGATTGATGTAAATCCGGCCTCCACCCCAGAGTTTCTCTCATTTATTAACATATCACAGAAGATTAGCTCAATGCTGCCTTCCCATAATCCCCCTTCTCCACTCCCTGTCTCTCTCGCTACTCTTCTTCCTCTTTCCTCTCCGTCACTCTATAAACACATTACCGAGAGAGCTAGTGTTCACATTATTGTGTTATTTTCAGCTTGTATTTTGCAAGTTTATCGAAATTTGCAGTTGAGAACGGATAGAAAATGATCACGGTAGGGTTGAACCAGTTGTTCTCAAGTTCTTACTTGAATTAGACACACCAGAGTCTCAGTCACTAGAGTCGGGGTACTTGAACTTGGACTGAAATTATGAATGAACTCTAATTCGGATGCACTCAGGTCAACTGGACACTGAAAATTTGTAAGAGTACGTGAAACATACAGGACAAATAAGTATCAACATAAAATAAAGATAACAAGACATTAAAAACTTCTCACACTCAAACTTAATTGGTTAATGATTTGGACTGGGACTCAACAATGTGTACTTGGACCCAAAACTAGTAAATGGTTGCACCATTGGTTCTTAAGGCAGAATGCAGCTTGTAGGTTGTAAGTAATGCATAGTCACACAATATGACATTTACCTTCAGTGATCAAACAGCAGCCCTGAAATTCATTCAGTTGTGAGTGAATTTCAGTTTATCCACACAACTAATAGCAAAACTAAGTTCCCAATGAAATATGATACTTAATCAGGAAATAGTTTTATATGTATGTCTGTAAGGAGCAATACATAATATGGTGCAACCAGCGCCAGTAAATTACGCAAGTCCCACAGGCATTAATCATTAGGCTGTGGGTCCAAAACTGTGGAGATTTTTAATAAATTGTCTGCAACAATGTTCCCTCTAAGCTCTGCTTGTTTCTTGAGATTTCCTGAATCAGAGCTAAATGAATGGGCATCATTTCAATTGGAGTCCATCCGCATGTCCATTGATTTTCAATATGGAGCTGAAGCTGTGAAAAATCTTGTTTGCTGATTGTTTTATGAGATAAGGACCGTATCCTACAAGAGTAAAGTTATTTCAGGTGCCAAGCGGATTTGCAAAAATAATGACTGTTGCTAATCATACAGTCCACAGAAGCCATGCATCATTATTTTTACTGTCTTCTTGTGAACGACAAAACAAGGCAACATCACTATATTAAATCATCCTGACCAGTGCTATTTTAGTATCACTGAGATACTGTTATAGATTTTATTAATAAATTTTTAAATTAGTTTTTTTTTTTTTAATTTTAGTCAAATTTTAGTAAATTTGTTGTTTTTATCATTTTTTTATAATTATTTTTAAATATGTCTACATAGTTTTTATTAATAGTTATTTCTGTTTTAATTTTAGTTATTTGAAGTTAAACTAAATGAAAATGTTGCCTTGGCAACTAACTGAAATAATATAAGTTAAAGGTTATATATATATATATATATATATATATATATATATATATATTTTTTTTTTTTTTTTTTTTTTTTTGAGTGTATTTTATTGAAAGTAACACATGATTTTAGTTTTTGTTTTAATTTTAGTTAACTAATAGTCTTAATCCTGATACAGTTTCACCTAAAAAAATTCTGGGACACATAATTCTTAGACCACTTTTTGCATTTTTAATTTAATACAAAATTATTAATTGTAAATTAGGTAACACTTTATTTTGATAGTCCACTTTAGACATTCTGCTAACAGTAAGTAACTTTGCAACTACGTGTCAACTAGCGGTCATTAGAGTATTAGTAGACTGTCTGTTTAATATCTTCTAACACTTTATTTTGGTGGGTCCACAACAAACAACATACTGACTATGAGAAACTTTGCAAGTAAATGTCAACTTATTCTACTAACCCTAAACCTAACATGTTATAAGTTACAAAGTTACTTATAGTTAGTAGAATGTCTAAAGTGGATTATCAAAATAAAGTGTAACCGCAAATTGTATTATCAGCATAACAACTTGAGTCAGAAAAAACCGCTTTTGGACTTTTATACTGTATTTTTGTGTTTTTAGTTATGGTGTAATGTAAAATGTGACAAATTGCCTACTAAAATAATATATTTGATCATATTTGAATTTTTAAAAGAACTTAAAAAATTCACTGCACTATATACACTGCAGTATACGGAGTGTTTCTGTTCAGGTGGCTAAAGCATCTGCCCATTTACGTATAAATAGATTTTGCTCTGCTAGAACAAAAATTTGAGGATATATTGACTATGAAACCTCCATATTTTTAATCATTGCATATCCTGTCCATGCAGATAAAATAATATTTTGGCTGTGGACGAAAGACAAACAAATATACACTGAACTGGTGCTTGTGTCCTTCTGGTGTGTTTGTGTGTTTATAGAGAGGGTCAGTAAGGCCAAAAGGGGCCACAGAGGTCTACAGGCTGTCTCTTAACTGCCATTCAGCCTCCAGACAAATCCCTCTGGACAGGCCTGTCTCACTGACCCCAGAACAGTTTAGAGCAGTGCTGCAGTAAGCAGGATGCCGGTGGGACTGGTCTGAGGTCACTTGGTAACTGTTGTGAGGCAGTGAGATCTTTGATTTGGCTTCTGTGTCGATCCTGATGTGCTGCGTAAGGTCAGAGGGGAGTTCAAAGCAGTCAGCGCGCAGGACAACAAATCCTGACCCCTGCCTCCCCAAATGTCACAATTCAGACTGATTGCCTCTTTGATATTGATTTCCCTCCAAAAAATGCCAGTGTGCTGTGTTTGCAAGTTTTAGTTTCATCTGAAATTTTGAAATACTGCTTCAACGTGTCAAACTATATATATTGTTTGACACTATATACACAAACAGCATACTAGCAAAAACAAAAAAAAAACCTAACTCTTTGTTTAATAAATTTAAATAAAACCTAAATGGTAGCTGGTTCGCAACCACAAGGGTTGATCATTGAAGTTTCACTGTTATGCCCATGAAAACGGCATTTAAGATTCCATAGTAAGCTGCTTTGGATATAAAAATTAAATGACTAATTAGTAAACTTAACATGAACATTTTCTCGTTCACAGTGAAGCCGTCTAAACCCCGCTGCTGGATGGATGGCCGGCTTCTGGAGGGCAGTGATGTGAAACTGAGCTGTAAGTCTTCAGAAGGATCTGACCCTATTCACTACAAATGGGAGAGAGTTCTGGATAAGGGCAAGAGCGTGGGAAAACTGCCTCCCCTCGCACTCATCGGTGAGTCAAACACCCCAAAGCCTGGCAAACGAGACTAGAGCGTATCATAACTTATTCCGGTCTGTACAGTTCCTTGCTGCTGACTGTCTCAAATAATAATCTCGAAAGATCTGATGCCATGAACTTCACACACTTTAGCAAATGCATCCAGTAGTTTTTGCACAGAAGTGCTGATTGTTGCAGATTAAACCGGTGCGCTCTGAATCGCAGACGTTGCATGGCGAACAGACAATGGGATTAGAAGAGATCTCAACAGCTCTGTTGATATTAGCCTCTATGCATTAGGGCTGTGCGCTATTATATCAGTAAATGCAGTACGATCGAAATCACAAACACAATCTACTCACACATATTTTAGATTCAGTTCTGTTCAAAGGTTCTGTTCAAAAAATACATTAATAACAATATTAAAAACAGTAATATTGTGAAATAACTTTACAAATTTCAAATAAATGTTTTCTATTTGAATATATCTTAAATGTTTTCTGAAACATGAATTTTTTTTATGAAAATGAAATTTATTCCTGTGATGCAAAGCTGAATTTTCAGCATCATTACTCCAGTCTTCAGTGTCACGAGATCCTTCAGAAATCATTCTAATATCACGATTTGCTGTTCAACAAACATTCCTTTTTATTATAAATATTAAAAATGGTTGTGATATTCAGTATTTTGTGGAAACACAATATTTTTATTATATAAAAATATTATATTATATTATATTAATTTCCTGAGCATGTAGTAAATAATTGTCATCAGTACTGTTTTAGTATGATCGAGATACTATTATATTGTTTCATTTTATTTTAATGTTTAATTAATTTTTGCATATTTTTTTATTATTTTAATGTTAGTTGTATTTTTTGTAAATTTAGTTTTTAGTCATTTTGCTGTATGTGTGTTTGTTTGTTTTTTCCAGTTTAAGTTTCTATTTATTGCATTGAGTTAAACTGAATTAAATTTTATTTTAATTCAGTTAAATGATTTATTTCAGTTCAGGATTCTCCGATGAATAGAAAGTCTTTTACAGTCACTTTCGATCAATTGAATGCATCCTTGCTGAATAAAAGTATTCATTTCTTGCTTTTTTCAACTTTTGAACCATTGTTTCCAGCTGAACTATATTATGAAATAAGCTTTTACTGTGATAAACTATGAAATTAGAATTACAAATTTCAGTTACACCCCCCACGACTAGAATGCATCATATAGACCTTGGGTAGGCTAAAAAATGACTAAACAATGTCTCAACTACATAATAAAATACAGCAAAAGAAGATGCTCAACAGCCTTTGGCAGTTATTCCATTAGAATTCAATCTCACTGGGTTCTGCTTGGGAAAACAAAACAACAAATATGCAAGAGCTACACAAATTCGAGTGTAATATGGCTTTGCAGATGGGACAGAGTAATGCACTGATTCAGAACGATCTCTCCTGCTGACACCAGATCATCAGAGCCACATATTGTTTTATAATCTATTTAGCCGTATGCATTCAGTGCTGCAGACCCTCACCCAAACTCAGCAATTAACCAGCCTCATCAATGACCACCTGCTCACTCTAATCAGCTTTCTTTGACCGATAAACACTGCACCGCCCCAGAATTCACCAGAGAGGAATGATGGGACAGGGATGCAGGGATGAAAGAGGAGGCGTTAGATCTTGGATGAGTAAATGATCCCGGCGTCTCCAATCGCTCCGGCTGACAAACGCTCCTCGGCTGAAGACGCACGTGAGGCTACGGGAAAACATTTACTGTTCATCTCATCCGCTGGAGTTCAGCATAACCGTGAATCACCTTGACACACTCAAACATTAATTCATTCACTGCACTGGGCTCACTCTCACTTCACTCCCTGATTAAAACACTCTGTTTGATTGAAGCCTGTAAAGTAGTGTGGTAAAGGAAGTAGTAAAAGACGGGTAACACTTCTGACGCTGTTTTGTAGCTTCAGGACTGGAGAGTTACTAATATCGTAATCCTGCTTCATCAGCATTGTGTCCTTGAGCTGTGGACATAATACACTTGAAAACTAACAAAGAAGAAAAAACCTTCAAAATAAGACAAAACACACCAATATCTAATTCTTCTTAGGGGACTGGTGGTGATTTTAACCCTTTAAAGTCGTGATGTAATGGAAGCAGCATCAGATTGTTTCTTCTGTATTGTGACATGTATCCAAGTGAAACGGTTCACTGAATCTGTTATTGATGGATGGAGGCAGATCTGAAAATTGTTATTTCATGCTGACTTTATTTTTTTTATTTTTTATTTATTTATTTATTTTTTGGCTTAATGGTTATATGTGCCAAAATAAATATTGCCATGAAAAGACTTAGAATTAAATATAAAAAAAATATTGAATTTAATACAAGACGTCAGTGTGGACTACATTATAAATAAAGTAAAATCAATTCTACATTTTTTTAAGTTTGTTAAATTTGGTATGCTTGTTAAAATATCTTTTTTTACTGAATAGTATCTACATAGAAAATAAAAATATTTTATATTATATTATATTATATTATATTATGCAATATAATATATTATAGTATAGTATACTATAGTATAGTATATTTATTATTATTATTATTATTATTATTATTATTATTATATTACATTATATTATACACAAAGGTTCACATTTCTTCTCAGAAACGACGTTGTTTGTTAATGTGGTAAATAATTGTCATCATTTTTATCTTAGTATGAGATACTATTATAGTTTTTGTAATATAATCAGTATAAATTTAGTTTATTAATCTGAAAGAGTTTGTGTCTTTATATTTTCTGTTTTTTTTTTCTTCTTTTTTTCAGTTTTAGCAAGTACACTGTTAAACTAAATGAAAATGAAAAATGTTGCATTTTCAACTATCTGCCTTTTTTATTTTTACATTTATTTTATTTGAGTTAAAGTTTATTTTATTTCAGGTAACATACATTTTAGTTGTAGTTAACTAACCCTGATTGTCATCACCCTGTCTTATGTGTGGCTGAAGAAATAAACAATTACAATTGCCAAAACGTCCACCTAATTACCTAATAGATTGTAGTTGTGTTTTAGCTCATATATGTACAGCTATATAAATTGCTTTCTATTTTCAGATCTGAAGAACCCAGAGATCGTGACCTTGAGGAACTTGACGCAGGACAGCTCTGGGGTCTACAAGTGCACCGCCAGCAACGATGTAGGAGAGGAGAACTGTATCATCGAGGTCACAATGCAATGTGAGTTCTGCTCTGAGGTCAGCCT
>JAFVLL020000490.1:0-13637 GCA_021397915.2 Tor tambroides
GCCCTGGATGTTATCCCGCAGAACCTTACGGTGCCGCTTAGCGCCTCCTTTCCCGAGTCCTTTACCGCCTTTGCCTCTTCCAGACATGGTTACAAAGTTTTAATCTTCAATGTTACACAATCGGACCTGACTGTGAACGCAGTGGAGAAGCAAGAAGAGCTTTACAATTGCTTACAGGACCTAGTTGAAACATGTCAAGGTGGAGTTATGCAACGTCATGATGCACGTCAGTCTAGCGAAATTCCATCTAATTTGAAATGAGCTCATTTTGTGCATAAAATTGTCAAATTTCTCAGTTTAAACATTTGTTATCTATGTTCTATTTTGAATAAAATAGTGGCTCATGTGATTTGAAATTCTTTTAGTTTTCATTTTATTCAAATTAAAAAAAAAAACATTCCAACTTTTCCGGAATTCGGGTTGTGTGTGTGTGTGTGTGTGTGTGTGTGTGTGTGTGTGTGTGTATTCTCCATTAATTGTCATTATATATGCTATATGCATAACTTTATATTAATTATTAATTAAAAATACCTAAACCTGATTGCATGAAACCTGATCATTCTGAATTATCTCATTTAATTTATGTTTTGATTGTCACAGTCAATTGTTTTGTATTACCAATACAGCAGTTTTTTTTTTTTTTAAGCTCTCTGATCTCATCAGTTTGATTATGGTACATAGATGATGGACTCAATATTCAGTCATTTAATGCAACAGCCATTTAAGGTTTAGCCAAACTAAATAAAGAAAGAAAGTATTTTTAAGAATTTAAAATGCTGCTCTTGTTATACTTACAGTTCATAATGATCATATCTGTGCAACTGTAAAGGAAAGAAAAAATGCTATTTTTCTAGACTTGGAATACAGACTAATGTTAAGTAACTTCATGGTATTTTTGGATCATTTTGGAGCAGGACAGACTTGATCACTAAGACGATCAAACTTGGGAAGAGCTGCACAACAATGCTTAAAAATGTGAAAAAATGGATACAAGCCTGAATAATAATAACTATTTCAGCCCCCAGACTTTAAATAGTTGTGCTTTTTGCTGATCCTATATGGAACATAGCGCGGTCTGATGATTTGTAATTGTAATGAGCATTAGCTATAGGCTTATAGGCCTGAGGGTACTAATGCAAAGAAATTGGGAGGGGGGACAATGGCTCAATTCTAAACATGTTTCCATAATGTCACAGAATGCAAATCATACTACTGTTTACTGTTTACTGTATCTATGCCATCCAGGTGTCTGGAGTGTGCTACAGAAGCACATTCAAAAAATTCTGATTTGACTACTAAGAATACTAATAATAGAGAGAAATACCTTCTGGTAAGTTCCAAATAAAACCTCTTATGTTTTTAATATCTTTAAGACATTTTGTCCTACTCATTTTTTTCATAATATTAAGAGAATACATCCCAAAGTATGTGTGTTTATATATTACAGGTGCTGTTTTAGGAACTTGCAGGGCTGTTTTCTACAGTAAAGTGAAGAACTTTACCACAGGCTGACAAGAATGTCAGAAGATTCGACAGCATTTCTCACTATTTACATCATCACATTCCTGATTGGTTTTCGTAATATTGTGCTGGTGATCTGCTCATGTATTTGCAAGATTCTTCGTAAACCTATCCCCATTGACATATTCATGCTGAACCTCGCTGTTTCCTCACCTTCTCGCCTTTAAAGATGAAAGATTGTGCCGCTTCAGTGTGTTGTTGTTCTTTCATCCTCTTTATTCCAGCAGCCTGTTACTCTTTTTTTTTTTTTTTGTGGCTGAGCTCTATGTGTGTAGCATTTCCAGTTAAGTATAAAAGTCCAAAAATAATCATTTATACAACACTCATATGTGTTGTCACCTGGATTATTTTTTTCAGGATTTTCAATATTTGCTTACAATGCAACCTATTTAGATTCTGATGAAGCAGACAACACTAATAACCACTCCCAAGATGCCAAACCTCAGGACTGTTTATATTAACTTCACAGCAAAACAGCTGAGAGCACTGCTTCCAGTGCTGCTGAGTTTAGCAGAGTTGTTTTTCCTTCTACCCCTCCTTATCTGCTGCTTCGGTTACATCAGTTTAATTCGTATTTTGATAAAGTGTCCTCCAGGTGATTGGACTGGTTGTGGGGACTCTCCTTGTGTTTGCTATTAGTTTTGCACCCTACAATGCATAGCGGGCTTCATCCAAAAATAAATTCCAAACTGGCGCATGAAAACTTTAATGCTGAGCACTTTAAATGCATATGTTGATCCTATTATGTTTTTCTGTATCTCTAAGGATATGAGAAAGGCCATCAAAGTATGTGCGAAAACCTTGTGCAGTTTTATGCTTATTTAAAGCAATGTGTTGCTGTTGCTGTTGTAAACTTAAGAGTGGTATCACCAAAATGTCTTGTAATTAAATTAAACAAAAAAAAATGTACAAAGACATCATTGTAACCTACAGGGTGTACATGTTTTTATGGTAGGCTACAAGCAGAAAAGGATCCTACAGCTTGGAGAAATGTCACTGAAATGACTGACTTGAGAGCATTACGCAAATCTTTGTGACAGTGTTATCTGTTGAAATTCACTTCATGCGTTCATTTGGAACAACCTGCAAGGTCATATAGGCAACATTAGCACATATTAGAGAGGTTTCTGGTATGATGACATAATATACCATTTGTAAATAAATATAACAACATGCTTTCATTAAAAAAAAAAAAAAAAAAATGTATATAAAATACCCAAGTATAAATAGTAAGTTGTTAATAATTAAATGAATATAAATGGTCTTATTTTAAAGTGTGAAATCTGTTGTGATAAATATTAACGTAATTTGTTTAATGTCTATTTTATCTTATTTAATCACAACTCACGTCTCGCTCACTTTATAACCGCGTACAAACCACACAATTTGGACTAAATACAGTTTTCTCAGTGGCTTTGGGGCATTTCTCAGATCAGAAATGAAATTTTCAAAATTATTTGCTCAACCTCCACATCATCATAGTCACTTGTGCACATCATAAAAGCAGTTTCACTTTCTTTTGAACAAGTTGCAGTGTGCGATTGCTTTGGTACATTCATGCAACTGATTATGTACATTTGTCTGCGGTTTCCTACATTATCAGTTGCTAATATCATGTTGCTCAAAATCTATTATATAGTTCTCTGTGCAATTGTCTTACTCCTCAAAACATTTAGTCATTAGTTCATCGCATAGGTCTTTAAATGCAAAACGGTTGATCTAGTTGTCATAAATTGTCAAGCATATTTTCTACACATTTCTATTAGACTTTTTGTAAATTTGCCATGAATTGTTGAAGTGAATCTTGACTTTCACTAATGAAGAGAATATAGATCAACCAGTTCTCTGAAATAGCTCAAAGGTGCATCTCATGAACCTTCAATTGGAAAGCATATATAGACAGAGAACAACACAAGACTTACAAATTCTGACGATGGATGAACATCCAGAAAATGATCAGGGTCAACACCCGGAAGGAAGAAGAGGAGTAGGGATACATGGTGGAAGGGTACAGAGGCAAAACAGAGGAAGAGGCAGAAGAGGGTAAGCACATAGGCGCATATCAGATGAAATAAGGGTCACTATTATTTTTTTTCACCTTCTCAACTTCTACAGATGCTGGAGTGATGCACAATGACTGGTGGGTAATTTTCCTGCTCAACTTCCTGTGAAATGATGTATGGATGTTCCAGAACATTTTTGAATTCTGAATCATCTGAATCAGACTGCCTGGTTCGCAAATAATTCTAACTTGATTCTAACTTCTGTGTATAACAGACTTGTGTATAGATTGACTTGTGTATGGATATAGCCATGAATATAGCCACAGATGCTGGAATGGCCTTAAGAAGAAAACAAACAAACAAACAAACAAACATTACAGGATTTCGGCACCTGGTCACAACGATGTAATGCAACAAAACTCAACTAACCTTTTACAAACCAATTGCAAAATTGTTTAATGGAAGAGTAAATTATTACTTCCATGAACATCTAAATTTAATCTAAATGTTGTCTACCAGGCCTGTTGACAGTTATGAGGTCACGGTAAATTTTTCATGTTCAAAAATAACATTTGTTCTCTGAATGACTAATTTCCTGTTAAAACTCCTAATATGAATGTCTGCATTTATAATTCAGTTTAGACAGTTTGAAA
The DNA here is from genome assembly GCA_021397915.2 of Tor tambroides. NCBI lineage: Eukaryota > Metazoa > Chordata > Actinopteri > Cypriniformes > Cyprinidae > Tor > Tor tambroides. The sequence goes on from JAFVLL020000490.1 coordinate 4,178, forward strand.
ATGAAAATGATCACTGCGAGTCTTGAGAGAATTGTGAGTGAGGGCACGGGTGCAGCCTCCGTGTTGCCAGATCCAGCTATTATAAGCATTTTTGGACTTGTCTTTTCCACTTAATTTGACACTTTAGAATAGTGTTGGGTGGTATTCTCAATTTGTCATATCATCCTATCGTCAGCCTGTGAGATTGCTTATACACAATATTATCGAGCAAATTTATTTATTTATTTACTTGGTTTCATTGCCGGAAAGTGAACCAATCTAGCATAAGGCTAAAAGAAGCCTAACGTTTTTCATATGACTGAATTTGTATTTAACATGATAACAGTTTAATAGAAACATTATAAGTTACTAATTTAAATGCTTTCATTTCCTCATATTCAAAAAGCAGTTACAGAAAACGAGCAAAGAACATTTACATTATCAAATAACACTGACTTCAGTCTAGCGCGAGTATATGCACTTTAAAAAACACTCCCGTTATAATCAGTGAAGCTGTCTACAGTTTGATGAATAAATCTTATACTTACATCGCACATCTACACTTTGTTGTTTATGATGAGAGAATTCGCTAGTCAGAATTCAGTCAGCGCACACACTCAACAACAAAACTCCGCTGTTTCAGCGATGACTCATCTGAACACCTCTGATTGGCCATTGCATTAATAAACTCAACGGAATCGTGTGTGATTGGTTATAACGTGCAACACTGTAAAAATGCGGAAAAAGAAATATGGTGGAACAAATATGCCCTAATATTAATTAGATAGTATTACTAGCTGCCAATATCTGGCAACGCTACATCACCGGCACTTAAACTGACAGTAATCCAAAAAGCCCATGGACAGGTTATTGCTGACAGGATAATTATCATGATATTATCTGTCAGAAACATGATCAATACTGCCAAAAGCAGTATAGCATTTAACAATAGTGCGCTGATAAAAGTAGATTACTGTAAGGCTGATGCCATTTGTCTGGACCAAAGGAGAATCACAGTCTCAAAAGAAATCTTACGAGAATCAACATCTGAACTCTGTCTCACAAGCCGTCCTCATTCAAGACAACACACCCAACTAAGAGAGACAAGATTTCACACCTTATGTATGATTCTTCACATCCACTTCCTTTACTCCTTTACTCTCCCCCTGTCTCCCCTCATTTCCATCTAAACACGGACACTACAGAGGTCACCGAAACCACTTTGTAAATTCAGTTTATAACAATGCAAGTGTTCATGTTTGATGTAATTTGAAAGGTCTCTGTGTGTCTGATAAAAAGGTCTCATTCTCTTAGGACAAATAGCCATCAATATTAGAAAATACTGAAAACAGACTACTCCCAGGTCTTTCACTCAAATTACCTCCAGTATGTAAATAAAATGCATCTTCCCACAGAAATCAAAGTTATTCACTTGCAACTCCCAAAAGTGATGTGCTAAAACTCCTGCAATAAACAAACAATACCATTTGGTAACTTTAAGGTTTCTCTGGGTATTTAAGGAAATGTTGCAAGAAAATCAGAACGATTCTGTAGTCAAAAGCCCATAGCGCAGATTGTGTCCACACACTCTACACTAGAGTGTTTTTCTAAAGTCAAGTATGCATCTTTTACTTTTAGATTTATCTTTGAGAATTTGATGTTTTGTATTGATTTACAGTAATTTGATATCCCTGTACTGGCTATGTAATTGGCATAATACATATTTACCTGTTGTATCCTTGTTACCGCATTTTCTGCGTCAGGTTAGTAACAGACTAAAATTCAGTCGAGATGGAGCATAGTGCACACCAACTGTATCTTTAGAGATCCGGCTAGCACTTGGTATTATTTCAAGTGTACTTGAACTGTATGACTGTAAGGCTTTTAGGAAATTTCTGTTTAGGTCAACTGGATGTTGTTCGACCAACCTAAATAGGGTGAGCCATGACCTCTGTTTATTGTAATATTACTGTAGCTAAGTGTACATGGGAAACCATGGCATGACCATACCAAAGCTACTGTTAGGGAAGGTAATATTGGTCGACTTATATCTATAGTAGTGGTCGTGACCTCTGACTAGAGATAATGTTGCTTTATTCAAGTGTGTACAGATCTATGGGGGCTAAATAAAAGTAATTTTATAACGAGCAAGCATAGGAGCAGCCGTCTAAAGCAGGGGTGTCAAACTCAGTTCCTGGAGGGCCAGAGTCCTGCAGAGTTTAGATGCAACCCTAATTAAACACACCTGATCCAGCTAATCAAGTCATTCAGTCTTATTTGAAAACTACATGGTTTGTGTTTTGGAGCAGGGTTGGAACTAAACTCTGCAGGGCTGCGGCCCTCCAGGAACTGAGTTTAGCCGCTTTTCCACTATCGGGCCGAACGGTTCTAAGAACTGTCCGGAACGGTTCCAGTTGTATTTCCACGTGAGCCTGGTACGGCGCGGCACGATTACAAACCGTTCTCGGCCCGGAATTCTCGGCACGGTTAGACAACCGTGCTGAGCCGTGCTGGTAGAGTGCGTGTGCGTGACGTCGCCACTCAAGATCTGTCCCTTGTCTGTTGCCTGGCTGCTAGTTTCTCCTTAGCTTGCTAAGCGCGCTATTTTGAGCAATGTAAACACAAATTAGTAGTAAAATCTAAAGAAATTTCTGATCATCCTCCATAACGCGGTGGTTATTTACACCTCATTTCATATGTAAACACTTGTGTTACCACGGCAACGACTGAAGCATTTGAATTGCATTCCAAAGAGTTCCGTTATCAGCCCCGCAGTGGAAAACGAAACCATAACTGTACCGGCCGGCTCGGATCGGCGCGGAATGGAACGGTTATGAAAAGAGAACCGTTCAGCGCGATGGTGGAAAAGCGGCTTTTGACACCCCTGGTCTAAAGTATTACTCTCAACTACCTCTGTCTAATAACCAAGACTGACGAGAATGTGACCGTAAGGGACACTAACGGCCGAAGTGATATCTTTGAGCGACATGAGCACCCGAATGAACGAGTACAACAATATTAGAGAATAAACAGAATTATTAAATTATCCTATGAATGACTCATAATAATTGCATTCTAACCCAAATGCGAGATCATAATAAAATAGAGTCAGACTAGAATTCAACTTAAATTTAATAACTTTGCACACTGAAAAGACTGAACATGCAGGAAGCCTTCAGCCACCGTTGGATACCTTCCTTGGGCCGATCGCGTGGACCTTACAGTTACAGAATGAAGTGAAATAGCCTACGCAAACATTAGCCATGAAAAAGTCTATGTCATTTAGTATAGTAGTTACATTTTCACAAATCATGCTAAAAACATTCATAAGAGCACTAGACAAAGTTATCATATAGCAATGACTATTAATGAAAACTATAACAGTGATATGTATTGCTGCATGATTAATAAACAACTGATAAAATAATTCACCCCAAACAGTAAAATATGAAGAAATTTTGATCCAATAAATATGGTATAATTTAATAGTGTTCATCCCTCCAAAACAGATAAAACATATTTTACAAACAACTACATATCTGCCTTTTTAATGTGTTAGTGTATATAATGAGTTGTATTTGTGTTATTATAGTCCAATTCTTAACTCCACCCCAGACCTCACTAATTTTCAAACCCTGGCTACAGCCATGTAGTCTACAAATAATGAAATACTATTACATATCATGGTTAATTTGACTTTTGACGTTCACACAAAAGTGAGCATTCTGTCATTTACTCATCCTCATGTTCTAATACTGTCTGACTGACTTTCTTCTGTGGAGCATAAAATAACATATTTTGAGAAATGGCTCAGCTGTTTTTTTTGTTTGTTTGTTTGTTTGTTTGTTTGTTAGCCATGGTGAATCTACGGCAAGACACTCATGGAAATAAAAAGTATGTTGACTTTAAACATGGATTTTGTTTTATTTATTTATTTATTTATTTATTTTAACTTGGAGATTGTGAATCACTCAATCAGGGGAAGGATACGAGCTGTCAGATAGGATCTTGTGGTGCTGATTACAGATATTGGATGAGAGTGTTTTTAATGGTTTTAACCAAAAATATAAACAATAGTAAGTTATTATTATGACTAAAAATGGTAAAATAATAACATCTAGTGAATATTTTGACTACATGTATATTCTTTTATTTCATCCAAATTTGGACGGCCGGGTAATATTTATGACCCATATGTGATACAGTTATTCTGTAATTATTGTTATTCGTACTATAAAATGTATAATGTGAATGTGTAAAATGTTTAACATGAGCACTGCATTATAAAAATGAATTCAATTGCTCTTCCATTCTCTTGGATTATTTCATTTTCAAGGTTTTTAGTGTAATTGGAAATTATGAATTGTTGCAGCATTTAATATTATAAATATTTATTACATCACTGCATATTACAAGTTCACACAATAGCCATTCCAGGGCCACAATGACCTCCAGAAATTGTTGACATCCGTAATCCTTCCTTACACACATTTTACAAATATCCAGCCTCATATCTAGATCAGGAAAAAAAAAAAAAAGAAAGCAAAACAATGGTCCTCTGTGTTCACATTGTATACTACCTGTGGACAATAACTCATGTGATAGTTTGTGGTTTGCAAAGTGGAACTTCCCTGGAATGTTATGAGAACTAATACACATGCATGTTAAAAGTTTCTGTTTAAAATGAGAAGGAAGCACAAACTATAACATTGGGCCAGTTGCTTAAATACAGTCACTATGTTAAGGCTGTCTCTTAAGAGTGAACTTATTTTTCAGATTCAAATTATACTAAACTACATTTTCTTACTGAATTTAAAAAGTTATGACCAGTCTTGAAGAAGAAGAAAAAAAAAAAAAAAAAAGATAACTTTCAAAGTAGTTTATGCAAACAGTCACTGAAGAGTCTTGGTGAGTATGAAATCTATCTATATTAAAATCTATTGATCTGTTTTTGAAAATATGTTGTATTAGAATGCACCTGTTTTACGGTGATGAAAAACTAATAAGACTTTTGCAAAACATCTTTAAACTAAAATAATATTGTTGCAAGGTTCTTGTGTAAGACAGTATAAATATATGTTTTAAATGTTATATATATATAAGATGACAGAGCTATAGAACAGTGTTACCCTGCTGATTCATGTAATTTTCTGTCATATTGCTTTCACCTTAACTTTCATCATTAATTGAGTAATTTATTATATATCATAAGAATATTATATTTAATTATTAAAAAAATAATGGGGGATGCTTTTGTTTGCTTCACTCCCAACTTCTACCAGAAATCCAAAACATACCTAAACCTGACTGATATACCTGTGTGTGTGTGTGTGTGTGTGTGTGTGTGTGCATTACATATAAATACTCTTATATATAATAAATACCAAGGGCGTAGGTTTGCTTTCGAGATTGGTGGGGACATAAACCCAAGTTTAAAGTTAAAGACTGTCCGCGGCGACTCAGGATGCTGTTCCAAATCCTGCTGCACCACAGAGTGCCACTTACATAGTTTCATCTTGATTGGTGCATTTGATTCCAGGCACACCTTAAAAGCCCTGATGTCACTTCCTTTGGTAGGGCACATTGTGTTGTTGTGAGGAGAGAATTGTTGGTTTTGGCGGCTGTGTGTGTGGGGTTGCGCGCGCATGATTAGATGAAGTTTGACTGTTAAGAGTGATGATTGTTTGTTCTCTGAAAAGAATTACAGATTGTAAGTAGGAAACTGTTTGGTATTTTGACCCTGTTGACTGTTACTGACACTGATTTGGATTTCCCTTTTAACACTGTTTGCTTGAGCTTGTAAATAGTTTGTATATCATTGTAAATCTTGAGGGTTTGGGAAAGTAATGAGTTTGACGCCATTATTGTTTATTGTAAACCTTTTGATCTCTGTTTTTGGGCTAGGAAGTTAGGTTAATATGTTGTACTTTTATTTTCTTTCTTTTGGTTAGGGTTTAGGAAAGAGGTCTTAAAATAAGTCTTGTTTATTTTGGCCAGGTCAACTCCTGAAGAAAAGTTCCGTTTTTATTTATTTGACTATTGTATTTTTGTTTGGTTTCATTAAAACCCTCAAAAGAATCCCCGCTTCCACTCTCTCATTTCACGTTGTGTCCTTTACCCCTAGACGGGGCGTAACAATATAACCTTTAATTTAATACACCGGTATCTTACATTCTATTGAACAGTTTTGTTTTGACAAAACTCCTCTCAGCTAGCACCTCTTTTCAAAGTGAAATTAACTTCGTCACCTGACCTGAATACAGCGTGCTGATTCGCTAAAATGGATTTATCGGCTTCTGTTCAAAAACAACAAGGGTGCTTGTTGGCTTCTGCAGTAAAACGTGAATTCGCGATGCCTTGAAAGTGGACAATACAGGCTTTTATATGTGGAGAATAATGTGCGGCAATCAGCTCATTTCTTTGAAAGTGGCAAAAAACTACTCAAAAATATTAAGTGTAATATTGTTACCATATTTAAGTAAATAGTCCGTTCCATTTTTTTTTTACAGTGTACAGGCTTTTTGAACAAATGGATGAGATGCATTTGTCCATGTTCACTCCGTCGCAAATCGCGCTCATGAAATGTGCTTGAGAAACAAGAAATGTTATCTCTTCCGCGGCTCGATACGCTTTCAACTCTAGCAAGAGACTGTACGATATTCAAGTTACATGATTTAACTGATTTTTACATAGAAAGGGTGATAGTGCACCGCATTAAAATAAATGATCATTCATGTTTTCATGACCGCTGGCCAAATTCAAAAACGAAACTAAAAAAATTAAATCATCTTTGAGAGCAAGGGGGGCCCTACGCAGCTTGCGTATTCTGCGTATAGGGAGGATCGGCTCTGATTGCTGTCTCCATGCTGTCCAGGTGGCTAGAGTGTGTTACTGAACTACGTTGGAGCCCATTGATTTTGTCAAGACAAATAACAGATAAATATTTATTGGTAAGTACAGATTTAAAACCACAACAATATATAAAACCACAACAGCTACTTTAAATAGTTTTACAATACTGATTAAAAACTATGAGAATACATCTAAAATAGGTGTGTGTGTGTGTGTGTATTACAGGTGGTGTCTTAAGAAGAACCTACAGGGCTGTTTTCTAAAGTGAAGAACTTTACCACAGGCCGACAATGTCAGAAGATTCAACAGCATTTCTCGTCATTTATATCATCATATTCCTGATTAGTTTTCCTAATACTGTGCTGGCGTTCTGCTCATGCATTCGCAAGATTCACCGTAAACCTATCCCCATTGACATATTCATGTTGAACCTCACTGTTTCTGACCTCGTCTTCCTCACCTTCTTGCCTGTCAAGATGAAAGAGGCTGCAGATAACATGGTTTGGAACATGCCCTATATCTTGTGCCACTTCAATATGTTCATGTTCTTTCTTCCTTTTTGTTCCAGCAGCCTGTTCTTGGCAGCAATAAGTGCTGAGCGCTATGTTTGTGTACGATTTCCAATTAAGTATAAAAGTCAAAAGAGAAACATCTATACAATATTAATATGTGTCGCCATCTGGGTGCTTGTTACAGTACTAATAGCATTTGCTTACAAAGCCACATACACTAATTCTGAAATACACAACACTACTAATCAGCGCCCTCTGGTGACAGAACCTCAGAGATGTTACCGTAACTTCACCGCAACACAGCTGAGAGAACTGCTTAAAATACGTCTGACTGCTCTTGTGCTATTAAGCTGTACTTTCATTATTTGCTGCTTCTGTTACATTAATGTCATCCGTATTTTGTTGAAGCTTCCTCTCATTAACCGCTGTCGCAGGCTCCGGGCGATTGGACTGGCTTTGGGGACACTCCTTGTACTGACAGTTTGTTACGCTCCTATCAGTGCATCATACATAGTTGGCTACATCAGACAAGAAAATCCAGACTGGCATATGAAAGCTTTAATCCCGACTACTTTAAATCCATGTTTTAATCTTATTATATTTTTCTGTATCTCTAAGGATATGAGAGAGGCAATCGGTGTTTGTGCAAATGCTTTGTTTCAGTTATATGCCTATTCAAAGAGGTTTATGTTGTTGTCCACTTAAATATTTGAAGTATTTAGAAGAGATTGTGGCTTGCCAGAGACATTTCTGTCCATGAATATGCAAAAACAATTTCATTATCACAAAGTAATCATCTACACTGTTTAAAAACAATTCAAAACAAAATATCAGTATTCAGGGCAACACGACACTATTTATTAAACATCAACAGATTCTAATTGTGCTGCTAGAGAAGATCTGGTTTCTTAATATTAGTACATAAACTACTTGGATGATAAGTCCATCAAGTTAAGAGCAACAAAAACTTTTGAATTTGCTAATCATTAGAAAGAAAAGTGTAACAGGTCAGAATTGAGCTGGTTAAGAGAGATGAAATATAAATTGTCATCAATTTATTTTCACAAAAGAATATTAAAGTCTGTGTAAAGTCAATTCTGAGAATTGTTTGTAAACACATTATAAATGTTAGAAATGCATTGCTGAAACATGTTACAAAGACTGTGAACTATGTAGTGCTTAATTTTGGAGTTAGACCGTTAAACAGTTTTTCACCATTTTCGTGATCAGGATTATTTGGGCGGGGCTTAATCACGATTCGATGACGCAATCGAGCCACCGAGCACGGCCCCGCCCTCAACACTCTCGCCGTACTTTGATGTCACACACTGACCGTTCTGCAGCGCTGCTTCACGGCTAAATCGCGATTTACTGTCATTACCGTTAGTTACTACAGTTTGCTAGCTAGCTATGCCTTCGTCGCGTAAATGCATAATACCTGGTTGCAATCATTTACAAAACAGTTCGGTCTCCTTATTAAATAAGCTGCTAGAGGAAGACAGTTGAGAGAGACTGCAGCTTTCCGGCGAGTGGGCGTGGTTTCAGCGCCGCCAGTGGACACGCCCCCAGCGTTTGAGAGCAGAGAATACTGCTTCTTTTTTTTTGTGTATTTTGATACATTATTTACTTGGCATTTTTTTAGCGTTCAAATTTGGCTGGGTGGTTAATAACGCATTTTTTCTGTGGTGTGACAAACTCAGAAAACACATTTAATATTGACTTTACACGGACTCATCCTGTGCAGTGAAAATTAAAATAATTTAATTAACAAAACTGAAAAAAGCGCAATGTTTTGGCTTAGGATGGGCGCTGTGTATGACATCAGATGAGACGCATAAGGAGAGAGAGAGCACATGCAGATCGCGAGTGTCATTAAAGGGGATTAAAAGCACGATGATTGATGATATTGAAGTGGATAATGGCGAATTATCCCCGTATAACGCGGTTAATAATTCTGTATTGAAATCTCCCGGATTTGGTCAGGTTTTGTTTGTGAGTCTGAAATAAGCTGTGATCTTGAGATGTGTTGTGTTTCGTGACTTATTTGGTATGACATTCCCTGATCAAACCTCTGATCAAACCTCTGCTCAACCCTCTGCAAAGGCCAAACCGAGACA
>JAFVLL020000491.1:0-15203 GCA_021397915.2 Tor tambroides
TTTATAAAAAAATAAAGGAACATTTAAAATAATTTCTATTTAAAGGCAACAATATAAAAATATGACAAAAACATGAAAAAAAAAAAGAGCAGTCTTCCTACAAAAAGCTGTAATTGTTGCAACAATGAAGCAAGTTCTTTGAAGAACAAAGAAACCCGTTACACAGAACGAGTGTGCGGTCATCAGTGCACAGATCTACTGTGACATCAGTATCAGACAGTGATGTCATAAACGTGAGCCAATCGCATCCGAGACCCACTGGAGGGGTGGAGCCTGTCGAACAGGTGATGAGATCAGAGGAGTTTCTTACCTGGCAAAACTCCCGCAGCCACGTCTTCTGGAGGTTCTCCGGCTGAAAGAGGAACGAGAGATCAGTCAGACCTTCAGAGCTTCATCACGAGGACCCGTCATTATTATAGTCATGCATGAAAGTGATAACAAAATCACAAAAAATTTAAATAAAACAAAAACAGAAACTATAACAATAACATTTAACTCAACATATTAACAAAAAAATATAACAGTATATCAGTGATACTAAATACCAAAAAAAAAACAAAAGTGTCTGGTAGCCGTTGACTTCCATAGTATTTTTATTCATACTATGGAAGTCAATTGGAGCCGAAACTGAGTTAAGATGAATAAATGATGACAGGATTTTCATTTTTGGGTGAACTATCCCTTCAAATTCACATGAGCAGTGTGTCTGATACCAGCATCATTCATATGAATGAAAGCATCTGTTACTGTACATGAATAAATACTACAATAACTCAACTACTAACAATCAATATTCTTCTGGAAACCTCACGTGAGTCTGTGCTGAGAGAAAATACAGGTGTGTTTGAGAGCATCGGTGTACATGTTATCCAGTCTAAGAGTGAATGTGGGCAACACACACACACACACACACACAGTGACTCTACCCACCGCACAAGACTATATAAGGACACATACACTGAACCATGACATTACAGACACAGAGGGAAACACTGCACTAAATATGGCCGGCAGTCACACACACGCACGCACACACACACACACACACACGCGCGCACACACGCACGCACGCACACGCGCGCGCACACACACACACGCACACACACGCGCGCGCACACACACACACGCGCGCACACACACACACACGCGCACACACACGCGCGCGCACACACGCGCGCGCTCACACGCGCGCATGCACGCACGCATGCACGCACACGCGCACACACACGCGGATGCACGCACGCACGCATGCACGCACACGCGCACACTCACACACGCGCGCACACACACGCGGATGCAGACATGCACGCACACTCACACGCGCACACTCACACGCGCGCACACACGCAGACACACACGCAGACACACACAGTCCTGAGTGAAGCGTGTGTTTGTAAACATGCTGAAATGCTAAAACTACACTATAAAAGCATTGCTTGAGTTAACGTGAAACATCATTTTCATATTTAGCTCCACAGTATGACATTAAAAAAGCTGGCTTTGATTTTATTCATGACGGGCTGATTGGATTTCATGAGACTGCAAACAAAAACTAAATCAAAGGAATATTAATACTGAGACATAAATATGAGCAGAGAAAAATATATTTTGAGGAAAACTGTCAATTACAAAAAGTCAAGATTATGAGAATACATTGAGAAAAAGTAAAATATTTTGAGAAAAAAGTAAAAATTAAGAGACTAACTAGCAAAAGAAAGTCAAAAGATTGTGAGAATATAGTTGTAACAACAGAATATTAAAGATTATATTTTGAGAAAAAGTCCAAATTACAAAGTCTTAAAGTATTACACGAAAACTAAGATTGGGCAGTCGTGGCCTAATGGTTAGAGAGTTGGGCTTGTAACCAGAAGGTCGCTGGTTCGATTCCCGCACCAGCAGGAATTGAAGGTGGGGATTGTGAATGAACAGCACTCTCACCACCTTCGATACCATGACTGAGGTGCCCTTGAGCAAGGCACTGAACCCCTAATTACTCCCCGGCCGCTGGAACAATGGCTGCCCACTGCTCCGGGTGTGTGTTCACTACTGTGTGCATGCACTTGGATGGGTTAAATGCAGAGGACAAATTTCGAGTATGGGTCACCATACTTGACAATACATCACATAAAAAAAGATTGCAAGAATAAATTTGAAGCTATCTGAGATTAGAGTCATAACATTATGAGAAAAACTACAAGAATAAAGTCAAAAAACAAAGATTGTGAGAATAAAGCTGAAACAGCATGAGAATATTGAGTCATGAGTCATAATACTTTACCATTTAAAAAAAAAAATCATGTTTTTTCATTGTGCATTCCAATTAATCTCAATCAAAATGCAGTCAGGTTATTGATTAGGTAAAAAATAACTAACAAATACAGCTAACTAACACAAAAACATGATAATAATACAAAACATGATTTTTGAAAATCATCATTTTTTGAGTTATCTGTTTTTGCAAATGAACTCTTCAAATATTCCTTAAAAGCTTGCAAACTCCTGAAAGCCGGAGACAATGGAATGGCGTTGGAAACAGCCGCGGGTCACTGCGGGTTCAGCATCAGATCTGACCCGCAGCTGAAGCAGCTAAAGTAGGACTGAGCTCCTCCAGAGCGCCAGCTAAAAACACCAGCTTATCAAAAGTTAATTTGCAGTTAATTAGAGAGGATCTCCCCTGGAGGCCTGATGAAAATAGCAGCGCGTGCGCTTCTGCACAGATCCGGCCTGGTTTACACTCCTCCTGGGGATTCAGAGCGCTCGGATTTAGCCAAACGTATTTCAGGAGCGCCGTGAGAATATGCCTTTAAAAGGAGAGTGAAACAACAGCGAGCGCTGCCTGGGATAACAGGTACTTTCATCAGATGATGACAGACGTGTGCTGCTTTTAGATCAAACTCCTTTCAATTCTGGAAAAATGAGCCCTTTCAGTTCCACGTGCCCTTTATGCTCACACGGCTCTATAATCGCTCACGGTTCACTGCGCTGCTCAGAAAACTAGAAATCAGAGAAACACACATCACATCAGAATACCATCATAGAGACTGAATCACTACCACATACTTCAGCTTAGTGCCATGACTACATTCATGGTGAGAAACCAGTGACAAAATAGAAGTTAATAAATAAACTACACTATATAAATCAAAATACAAAAACAATTCTAAAGGTTTAATCTAAAAACAAACTTACTGAAGTTAACGCTGGTTACTTCAAAGAATAATTACGGAACATGTGAAAGTGTTTTTGTTCACGATTATGCAGAGACAAACCCAACAAACAACAACATCAGCTGATGATATGAAACACACACGCGTGCACACAAATACACTCACATGCAATCACACAAACTTACACACAGAAACACACGCTCACACACACACACACACACACTCACGCACAAACGTACACACACAGAAACACACATGCTCACACACACGCAAACACGCAAACATACACACAGAAACGCACACTCACGCAAACACACAAACGTACACACACCGAAACACGCGCACACACACACTCTCACTCACACACACACAAACATACACACAGAAACACACACAGAAACGCACATGCTCACACACACTCTCTCACACACACGCAAACATACACACAGAAACGCACACACTCACGCAAACGCACAAACATACACACACCAAAACACGCTCACACACACACTCTCACTCACACACACACAAACACAAACACACAAACGTACACACACCGAAACGCGCACACACACAAACACTCTCACTCACACACACACACAAACATACACACACACACAAATGCACACATACTCATACACATGCACGCGAACGCACACACACCGAAATGCATGCACACACACTCTCTCACACACAGAAACACTCACACACACACGCAAACACACAAACATACACACACAGAAACGCACACATGCTCTCACACACACACACACACACACACACAGAAACACACAAACGCACAAACGTACACGCACCGAAACGCAGGCACACACACACACACACACACACTCACACAAACAAACACACAACATACACACACAGAAATGCACACATACGCACACAAACACACAAATGCGCGCACACAATTTCTCACACACACACTCTCACACATACACACGGAAACGCACAAACACACACACGAACAAACGTACACACATGCAAACATACACACAAACGCGCACACTCTCCCACTCTCTCTCTCTCTCACACACACACACACACACGTAAATGTGCACAAGCACACGCAAACATGCACACACACACACACACACACACAGAAATGCACAAACTGACATGCAAACAGTAATGAAAATGGACACGTGGAAACACACGGAAATGGACATACAAGCAAACACATTCACACACACACAAATAAATATACACACACACACACATGCATACACACACTCTATTGATGATCTTAAAGGGACAGTTCACCCATAAATCATCACACTGTCATCAATTACTCTCCCTCATGTTGTTCAAACTGTATGACTTACTTCTAACACAAAAGAAGAAGAGTTACTCTGTCTGTAAATTAATAATTACTATTATTATTATTATTATTATTATTATTATTATTATTAAACTTCATTCACTATTATTATTATTATAATTTTGTAATATAAAAACTGTACTGTAAAAATTAATATTTCAGAATATTAGGCCTAATTATTAATTCAGTTTTATAAATATATATGAATTTTATACTGTAGTAAAATTTCAATACTTGTGTCTCTGTATCTTCAGCTGCAAGAGTTAAACCCTCCAGCTTTTATTTGAGTGGGAAACAGCAGGGAAAACAGGTTTACCAGCGCATCTCATTACAAATCTAGTGAAACACTGTAATTAATCATCATTCATGCCCAAATACAGTGGAAACTCCTGAAGAGCAGCGGTGCATCACGGCAAACAGAGGCGAACCTTCGACAAACGGCCGTCTGAACGCTTGCTGACGCTCTGAATCTCATTTCCAGAAAACAGGAGGCGAGGGTGAGCCGGTCTGACGGGGTTTCCCTAAACAAACATCCCGCACTCCTGCTGGATTACCAGCTCATGTCAGAACAACACGAGCAGCCAGGCCTTGGGTCTATCATGAAGGAACATGTCAGTGTTATATTAGCTGTACAGTACAGAAGAGCTGGAGATCAGTCACGGACCGCCAGGAAACCAGGACAGAGAGTGCTAAAAATACTGGCAGAGAGACTGAGAGAGACAGCAGAGAGAGAGAGAGAGAGAGAGAGAAAGTGGGCGGGTCTCCACAGACTGAGGCTCGTCTCTGATTGGCTGCTGGAATCTCTCAGTGGGAATCACTGGCTCTTGATGCTCATCACTCATTAGAGGACAAAGCTGTTAGAGACCCTGGGATCACGACTCATTTTGATTCACAAGCTCTTCATTTCATTCAGTTTCAATTCATTTGGATATATTTCATCTATATATATTAAAATCTCTCTCCATTAAAGCTGTAAACTATTCAGAGAACCCTGTCAGATGGTACGGTACTAGAATATTAAGGGTTAAAACCAACAGAGGAGATCAAACTATAACAAAAATGAATAAATTCAGAAATGCATATTTAGATATAATAATCAAAAATATGAGATGTACGCAGAATATTTAAAAAATATTTTATATTAAATATTTAATTTAAAAATAATATTTAAATTGCACCATTTTAAGGGAGTTTTTATATTTAATGATGTAATTATATTTTTACTCCAATTTGTTGTTGGAGTAGATAAAAATCTGTTATTTTAGTACCATCGAGATACTATTATAGTTTATTAATTTTGAATCAGTTTTTATTTTTGTGTTTTCCATTTTCATTTTCATTTTTGTAAAATTTTAAGTAATTTCGTTGTGATTTTATTTTTATTAGTTTTTGTGTTTGTTTAAAATATTTATATATTTATATATATATATATATATATATATATATATATATATATATATATATATATATATATATATATATATATATATATATTTTCTTTTTCCTGCTGCAGTTTTAGCTATTGTTGTACATCAAGTTAAATTTAATAAAAATGAGAAATGTTGCTTTGGCAACTAGCTTCTTTTTTTTTCAGTTAAAGTTACATTTTTTTTAAAGTATTTAATTTTGTTTATAGTTTTAATTTCAGTTTTGATTTTAGTTTTAGTTAACTATAATAACCTTGATACAAATAAATTAAATATTAAAATAAATTACATTAAATATTTAGTATCATTTAAATGGTGGCTCTCATAGAAACTATTTAATGTCATCACTAACAGGTTTGGCAAAAATATAATGGATATGTAATACAGTGTATACATTTATCAAAATGCTGATTATATCTAGCTGATTAATTGACTTTGAGCTCACTGAATGTTAGTGTGTGTCGTGACGCAGCGGACCGTCGGCGCTCTTTCAAGAGAAGCGTCCCGTCAGTGGAAAAGTACACATGCAAAACACACAGAAACACACGCGTGTGCCGCATCTACACAAACACAGAGCGCCAGACGATACAGGCACGCTAACAATATCGACAGACGCTCACAAATCAACCAGATCACCTCGTTACCAGCATCTGTGCTTATATTTATAAAGACTAGTCATGTGACCGTATCAAATTTTCATGTTGCGATTAATTGCTAATGCTTTTAACACGGTATACGGTATTATCACCACACTGAAATTTAGTTGCAAAAAAGTGTTGTCATAATAAAGTATAACAGGTAAGGATGTCCCAATCAGTGCTGGGTAAGTTACTCTAAAAAAGTAATTAATTACTAATTACTAATTACATCTTCAACAGTGTAATTAGATTACTGTACAAATTACTCTCTCCAAAAAGTATTTAATTACTTATTGGATTTAGAAAGCAATTAGTAATATCAACCTCGAGAAGTTAATGATACAGACATGAAACGCTTCTTTTAATTCTTTCAAGTAACTTCATCAGTTACTCTGGTCACACTTTTGCTGCTATTGAGGTGGATACGGGGAAGGTTAGGGACAGGTTTGGTGGTATGAGTAGGTTTAAGGGTGGGTTAAGGTGTAAATATAAATGTAATTACAGAAATTAATTACAGATGTAATTACATAGGTATTTTTAAATATATAAGTACAATGTAAAAACATTCATGTACAATAAAGCAATACACAAAAAAGGTATAAAGTAAAACATTTCACACAGATTAAAGTGCAATAGGTAAAACTTTACAATAAGAACTCATTAGTTAACCTTAGTTAGGGTTAGCAATAGCTACATTTGCTACAGAAGTTATTAATCTTTGTTAAAAAAATACAACTGTAAGTTCATGCTAGCTCGGGTTTATTAAATAACACAGTAGCAACTGTTGATTTTAACAACGTGTTATTTAATATTGAATTAACTAAATTATATAAAGTAACTAAGATTAATGAATGTTTAGAACAATTTTTCATTGGCAGTTTATGTTAACTAATGTTAGCTGTATTTCTGCTGTTCCATCAGCGCCATCTGCTGTCATATATAGGGATGCACCGAAATTAAAATTATTGTCTGAAGCCGAACAAAATTAAACACTGGGCCGAATACAGAACACGTTTTTTTGCATTTTTTCCCCATGTATTTTGCCAATTTTTTCCCACCATTGCATAAATTAAATAGCCAAAATGTGCTTTTTACTGTTTTGTCTTGCTTTTCAAAGAAAAAAAATTACAAAACAACAATTTAAAAATATTTAACACTGAACATATTTAACATTCAAGCAGACATTATACATTATACCAACAGACATCAGACATTACACCAACAAAGCACTAATTAACTTAAAACTAATAAGTTAGTAAAATATTTTTTTTTTATCATTTCTGAGAGTCCTTCTTGAATCAGTGTATTTTTACTGTAGAAATAAATGCAGCTTCGCTGAGCAGAAGAGACTTCTTTTAAAACATTAGAATATATTACAGATCCCAGTTTGAACACTGTGTGTGAATGTTATAATAAATGTATTAATACAGCTGTTGTAATTATTGTTATCATTATTATTGTCTTTCATTTTATTTTACAGAACAACAGTAAAATTACAATACTAACTAGGGCTGCAACCAACGATTATTTTGATAATCGATTAGTTGGCCGATTATTCTTTCGATTAATCGATTAATCGGATTAAAAATTATTTTGTTTTGACAAAAAACACTATTCCGTATTCTGCCCAATGTCCTTCAAACAAACCTGCCAAATGACTGCTATGAAAACATACAGTGCTTAACAATTTATTAGACCACTTAAAGAGAAAACACAAATATTTTAGCAATCTGTCAAAAAAAATTGTTTAAATCTAAAAATGTTATTGTCATTTATTGGGCAAATTACAAACTAACTAATTAGTATTTATTCACATAATAACAAAAATTGCCTCATAACAGCTTGCATTCTTGCTTGCATTATGTATTTTTTGACTGTAATTGGGTATCTGAAAAAAAAAAAACTATAAAGTGCTCTGCCTTTCTTTCATAGATAACAGCAATAATTACATTATAGCATTAGAAATAGCCTACTACTGTTACTAAAGAGCTTACTCATATTGGAGGACTAACCAATACAGAAAGCTAAAACATGATTTTGGTTATCAGTAGTACTGTTAATTTAGAGCAGCCTGGCACAAACCTTACATAATTTGTTAAAAACCTTACATAACTTTGTTTTAATAAATTTGTTAAGCATTGTATATAGTGAATATAGTTTAAATCTGTTAAAAATTAAAATAATAATGACGAATAAAAACACAAACTCAGTGTTAACCAACAGGTGAGAGTAATGTTCTGCAGGAACACGTGTTCACTTTGATCACAGTCACGCCTTTCTGTCATTTCTTTATCCTGTAAAAGGCGGTTATGAAGCGTCTGATATTTATATTCAGACAATTACACGCTGTTATCCCTTTAAAGTTCCTACTCATAAAATATTCGCACTGCATGTTGACTTTTAAACCTTAAATTAACTTTCAACAACAGATATTTCAGCACAATGGATATTTTTGCGCTGAATATTAATTGTCTCCCGCTCTGTGTTCCGTCTGTCCACCGCGCCGGCGCTCATTCGGTATTTTAAACTTAACACAGACTGTCAGGACGGACCTTTATGCAAAAATGGAAATGCTCGCATGAATTTGTGACATTTATAGGTAAGGATATGACCGTAAACAAAGTTTTTTTGCGTTGAGGACGCACACGCATCTGTCAGAGCGCCTGACAGGGCAAGCCATTCCACTAATGCATTAGCTTAGAGCTTAAAATAAAGAATTCTCATGTTTTGGGCAGCTTGGATCACGTACTTCTCCCGCAGCATCTCATTATGTTTCCTCCACTATTTTTAGATGCATTTTGTCCATAAAAATGCGTTATTCAGTGCTGTAATTTGAGCAACCGGTGTGCACTGTGGGCAGACCCGACTAATGGATAATGCGAATCGTTGTCGATGATTTCCATAATCGATAATAATCGATTTTATCGATTAGTTGTTACAGCCCTAATACTAACATTTATGAATGTCGATGGAGTTGCTTTTTCTCAGCTTTTATTTTGGCAGAAACCCGCAGGAAGACCTCAGCGCTTCTTTTTGTTGAAAACGGCAGTATCATATTGTCACATGCTTGTAAAAATTCATAAAAATGTTACTGAGCGACTGACGAGTAACACTGTTTCAGTGCAGATCTGGACTCTGAACTCTGGATAACGAGCTCGTGCAGCGCTGTCAGAACACATGCAATCCGTGCGTTTATTAGAAAACATAACATTCTGCAGTTTATTTACTAATGTTTAAAGCCATTTGGTGATTTCAATCATCATACAGTAACCAGCAATAAAACCAGTCTCCTCTTCTCATCAGAGACATGAGATGCAGCACTAAACCGTCTCTCGCTGTCGCTGCTGCTGATGATTTTTGCAACAGTTTGCAGTTTTAAATGCCTCCAAACTGCTGACATGTTTGCTGCATTAGTGCATGCTTCTATTTGATCATGTCACTGCATTGTTTGGTCTTTTCACTTATTCAGGCGAACACCAAAAGAGCTTCTTTTTTTTTCTCTCACCATTTTTGGCCGAATAATTCCAGTTGTCGAACATTCACTGCATCCCTCGCTGTCAGAGAGCGGTTTCATTCAGCACGTCTCCTTCACTCGTTACACCAGGCGCTTCTCATGCGTGCTTGTTTACATCATTATCATGATATATCGCATTACTGAATACATGTCTAACAAAGACACACACGTGCATTGAGGGAATCACCAGACTGAGGTCTTTACTGTCCGTGCAAACTCATTATTAATGTTTTCACATGATCGCTATACTAAACAGATTCTCACAAAAGAGACTTTGAGCGGCTCACAGATGAAGAGCAGAAGAACAGAGCGTCTATTCAACAGAACGAGTCCAGAGCAAACACGTGGATGTTTTACAGGCAGATTTAATCGTTCTGATGATCGATTCGCATACATGCAGATAAACAGCAGCAGGTCTGATCTGATTAATGTGCAATGATAAACACATACTACATCTCACACTCAAGAGCACGCTGTGTTTACATGACATTAATCTGAATTTGGTGAGATTTCAATTAGTGCCAAGATATGAAAACACTGCAGTCTGATTGCCTGATTCAGTTCAGGACAATATAAATCAATATTTATATTTTTGTTTGCACGAGGAGTCTGATGACAGCCAGTGCTCCACACAGAGATCTGATCTGATCATCATCATCATCTGAGATCCTCTAAACACGTCTAAAGTAAAGTTGAAGTGTTTCATTATGGTCTGAAAGAGTCACACAACCTTAACTTAAAGAATCACCCAAAATAAAGCTGCTGGTTTACAAACAGAGAGAATCAGAGGCTCAATCTCAGAGTTT
Source organism: Tor tambroides (assembly GCA_021397915.2). Classification (NCBI taxonomy): domain Eukaryota; kingdom Metazoa; phylum Chordata; class Actinopteri; order Cypriniformes; family Cyprinidae; genus Tor; species Tor tambroides. Next base: position 10,889 of record JAFVLL020000491.1, read on the forward strand.
ATCTGATGCTTTCTGATGTTTCTACAGGAACAGAGAGAAGAATCAGACCAACCGCAACGAATGAACACGAGCGAAAGAGTCACAACATGTTAGTCATCTGATTACTGATGATATAATTACAGCATCAACACTTTAAGAGAATTAAACACACACACACACACACACACTATCAGACAGTGATATCAGACACACACACACACACACTATCAGACAGTGATATCAGACACACACACACACACACACACACACTATCAGACAGTGATATCAGACACACACACACTATCAGACAGTGATATCAGACACACACACACTATCAGACAGTGATATCAGACACACACACACTATCAGACAGTGATATCAGACACACACACACTATATCAGACAGTGATATCAGACACACACACACTATCAGACAGTGATATCAGACACACACACACACACACTATCAGACAGTGATATCAGACACACACACACACACACAGACAGTGATATCAGACACACACACACTATCAGACAGTGATATCAGACACACACACACACACACTATCAGACAGTGATATCAGACACACACACACACACACACACACACACTATCAGACAGTGATATCAGACACACACACACACACACACACTATCAGACAGTGATATCAGACACACACACACACACACACACTATCAGACAGTGATATCAGACACACACACACACACACACACACACACTATCAGACAGTGATATCAGACACACACACACACACACACTATCAGACAGTGATATCAGACACACACACACTATCAGACAGTGATATCAGACACACACACACTATCAGACAGTGATATCAGACACACACACACACTATCAGACAGTGATATCAGACACACACACACACTATCAGACAGTGATATCAGACACACACACACACACACACACACTATCAGACAGTGATATCAGACACACACACACACACACACTATCAGACAGTGATATCAGACACACACACACACTATCAGACAGTGATATCAGACACACACACACACTATCAGACAGTGATATCAGACACACACACACTATCAGACAGTGATATCAGACACACACACACACACTATCAGACAGTGATATCAGACACACACACACACTATCAGACAGTGATATCAGACACACACACACTATCAGACAGTGATATCAGACACACACACACACACTATCAGACAGTGATATCAGACACACACACACACACACTATCAGACAGTGATATCAGACACACACACACACACACACTATCCGATCTGAAACAGATAACACTGAAGGAAGCTCATATTTTCAGCAGTCCATCAGGATTCCTGATGAAACAGAAGAACACAAACGTCTGCATTCATTCAGTAAAACACGAGACATTTCAGAAATAAAACGTGCAGAAATGTCATTTAAAGCAGACAAAAATAGAGTGGAAAATCTCTGCTGAGGCTCTAGAGCAGCGTTTCTCCAGTTATGGGCAGAGCGGCACGGATCAGAGGTCAGGACTGAACTCAGAGATCCCAGCGGACCGCACTGATGCATTCTGGGACACACACACACACACACACTGTCAGACGTGATTAGTGAGGGAATTATTCTCAAGAATAGCACAGCAACTGATCGACATCAATAACTGTCAGAAGGCTTTCAGAAAAGGGAAATATTCAATATCACATGCATATATTACATACATTATATACATAAATGGTTTATACAGTCTCTGAAGACTCATAACTCAAATAGCCACTAACAAAAAAGGTCACTAGCGCTCAGTATTATGGTATGCACTACTAGTTAAACATTTAAACATCCATATTTAAGAATACTTGTAAAATCTTAAAAACTATCACATAAAACAAATGGATGTGAAATAGATGTGAAATAATAAAAAATGTATTAAATATATTTATTATTATTATTACAAAAATAAATAAAATATAAAATTATCAAAGATTATTATAATAATTATTATTATAAAAATAATATTATTAAAATATAAATATAGTTAACAATAAATAAATACTGATTTTCTAAAGAATAAACTCACAAATTTTAGAATACCAGTAAAGTCATCAAAACTATTAAATTAAAAAAAAAAAATTACAGAATGACAAAAAAAATGTGCAACAATAAAAAATATAATTTGTAAATAATATTTTTATATAAATGATTATTTTAATTACAACAATGTAAATAAAAATATAATAAAATTATTATAATAGTTATCAATGATAATAATAATAATAATAATAATAATAATAATAAATAATAGATATTTATATTTAATAATATGTATTGTTAATAAATAAATATTGGTTTTCTAAAATAAAATCTCAAATTTTTGAATTCTAGTAAATTATCATTAAAACTATTAAATAAATCAAATGGAACACTTAATGTGAACAAAACATGTGAAACTAAAAAAATATAAATTGTATTTAATATATTTATATAAAATTATTATTGTTGTACTATATGTACTATTAAGTTCTACAAAAAACAATACAATGTGTGTCTGAAGAACTCATTTTAATTTTTAATCAGAATTCTGTAGATCAAGAAGGTTTTGCGGTCACAAGAATCACAAACTGAGTGTGTTTGACTGCTATTCACTGCAGTATTACCGTAGTACTGTCACGGAGCATCTATATAAGGGTGCTAATGAAAGCTGAAGCTGTGCAGGACGTGACAGCCGACCCTCAGGCAATGACTCAAGCACGCTCTCAAAATACAGCATTGTTCTACAGCCGACCTCATGACCTCTCACCCTTCCCTGACCTCTGACCTCCATCAGGTACAACACCAGAGCTGCTCAGAATGACGTCTACACACACACGACTGAGAAGAAACTAGTTTAAAACAGGCCAGACTAAACCAGTCCTGCATTAGAAAGCTGTTCTAGATTTACAGTCCGTGTTGGAAGAAAACGGCAGTGTTTTACTATCATCTACAGCATCACGTGCGCTCAGTCCTGACGGATTTCTGTTAAATATAGAATAACACACTCCACGGCTCCAAGTGTAAACAGGAAACGCTCACAAAGCCAGGAGACGTCACACCCAGAGAGAACGACTGGACTTCCTGTCCGGCCTGACACTGAACATCAGGCCAGATCTTAAGACTTGAAGAGCTATGAATAAAAGACCAGTTGTTGGACTGAATCAGTCAGAGCGGTTCTTCAGCTGTTCAGAGCGATTCAAAATCAACCAAGAACCGTGTGCCACTTTAGACTTCAGGCGATCATAATAAATTATACACTCATTTAAAAAATAATTACTTCAGAAGTGTTGTTTTTGTTTGGTATAGGCCTACTACTGTATTTTATGGAATATTTGTCATACCGGGTCAAAACTGCATTGTTAAGAGACAACAACACAGATAAGTCACATTTTAGTATTATATTCAGAAATAATGTAAAATAATGTAAATAAAACATTTCACAAGAATTAGAAAAACTATAAAGGTGCATTTTAGTTAGGGTTGTTATAGTTAAAATAAAATCATTATTTATTTATTTATTTATTTATTTTGTTATTTGAAGTAAAATAAATGTTAACTGAAATAAGGTAAGTTTAAGTTTTTTATATTAAATTTATTTCAGCCAAGGCAAATCTCTCATTTTCATTTAGTTTAACTTAATGAACTAAAACTGAAAGAAAATTAATAAAAACTATATAAAAATATTTAAAAACATCAAAAACTAATAAAAATACAACTATTATAGTGTTTATTAAAAAAATTTTAAAGTTTGTCAATTTGTTGTGCGTCTTTTTTATTCATTTTTGTTTTTTTATATACATGTACTTTTTATTTAAATTTTAGCACATTAAGTTGAACTAAATGAAAATGAAAAATGTTGCCTTGGAAACTAGCTGAAATAAAGTTTTTTTATACTTTATTTCAGTCAATGTTTATTTTATTTCAAGTAACAATTTTTTTTTTTATGTTTTAATTTTAGTTTCAATTTTAGTTAACTACAATAACCCAGATAAAAATTAACTTATGCTTGATGTTAATTGCATTATATAAGTCATTTTGGAATATAAGCCACAGCACATTTCAAATTAAATAAAAATAAAATGACATTCTGAAACAAATGTGGTAGTTATGAATAACTACTGCTAACGTACTACTGTAATATGGATCTGGAAACGCATCCAGAATGGTTCGGTTCCTCCCAATCCCATCATGCACTTCTCTCTGGGACACAGACGGATCTTGCCGCTCTCTTATCTCCCGCTGCTCTCGCTCACAGCTTCCTGTTTGCAGTCAAGCAGGACAAACATGGAAAACATTTCACAG
>JAFVLL020000493.1:0-26970 GCA_021397915.2 Tor tambroides
GAGTGAGTCGCTGAATCATTCACTCAACCGATTTGTTTGAAAACACTCATTCGTTCAGGAACGAAACAAGTGACTGTCTTTATGAGTGAGTCATTAAATCATTCACTCAACCAATTTGTTCAAAAACACTGATTCATTCAGGAATGAATCACAGCTACTGTGTTTTGATCCCAGATGCACAAAGGTTGACTCTGCTTTGACTTAGTTTGGAACTATTTTCATTGGCAGAACAAAAATAGACCAAGTAATTGGCGCTTATTGCATCCAAAATGTAAGTTGTTCAATATGAACTTTTTTACCTGTTACATTGTTGCTTTTCCTATTTCTTTGTAATACTTAGGTTTTATTTTAGCTGGTTTAATGGTTGCCTTTGTGACAACCTACCGCATATAGTGTGACAAGTGTGTCAGCCTGTGTTAAACGCTAAGAAATTACAGTTGCAAAGACTAAATGTTTGGCTTAAAAAAACACCATGAGAAATATTAATTGGAATAAAAAATGTGACAAGACCAGCTTGAGTCTATCCTACCATGATGTTCAGCAGAAAGACATATAATATATAATATGTAGTTTTGTCCTTTATTATCATTGCCTTTCTGGGCTGTGTATTAATATCATGTGTGGGTGTCCTGCATTAGCATTGGTGTGCCTCTGTGAGTTGTTCACTTGAGTGCTCTCACTCTGGTATATGCGCTTGCTTATGAAAGGGTAATGCTTTCTGTCCTTTATAGGGAGAGAGTATGTGTGTATTTGGGTTTCTTGGTTCTCAGATGTGTTAACGCGCTGTGCCAGTTCACGCTTGATTAGTCAGTCTCGCTCAAGACAACTCTCTACAATGTTAATCCTCCTGTAGTAGTGAAGTGTGAGTGTTTTATTCCAACACTTTTCTAGAATAGCCTATCACACGCATACTCACACATACGGCTAAACTTGAACTCAAAGAGGTGTGATCAAATGCAAGCAAAATGCCTTTGTTGTTCAAATACACTCAGCAACACACATTTCTTCAACTATGGGTGATTTTATGGTTAATATTTACTTAAACAGATTTCTAGTTTTGTTTTTTGAAGGTCACATGAAGGTTGTGGTGTAAATTCCACCATGACAAACAAGGAGATGACAGTGTCAGTGAAGGTTAGGTTTGAGATGAAATATGAGACCATTAAAGGGATAGTTCACCCAAAAATGAAAATTCTATCATTAAATACTCATCCTCGTGTTGTTCCAAACCCATAAGACCTTCGTTCATCTTCGAAACACAAATTAAGATATTTTTGATAAAATCCGAGAGCTTTCTAACCCTGCATGGACAGCAACGGAACTACCACATTTAAGGCAAAAACATATAGTAAGGACATCGTTAAAATAGTCCATGTGACATCAGTGGTTAAACCTTGATGTTATGAAGCTACAAGAATACTTTTTGTGTGCAAAGAAAACCAAAATAATGACTTTATTCAACAATTTCTTCTCTGCCGTGTCAGTCTCTGCATGCCGCGATTCACAAGAGTCGTGGTACTTCATAAAATTACGGTTGAACCACTGAAGTCGTACTATTTTAACAATGTCCTTACTACATTTCTGGGCCTTGAATGTGGTAGTTCCCTTAATTTGTTAATTTGTTAATTGTTGTAATCTGATTATATAATCTGATTATTTAAAGTCTCCTCAAGCTTTGGAAAACTGCAGTATAAATAATAATAATAATTATTATTATTAAATGATGGCATCCTTCTGTGATGTATGAATGTATCATATAATGTATTTGCTTCATTTATGTCTCTCGGTTTAAATCTAGATTGAAAACACATCTCTTTAGCCAAGCATTCACATAATGTATCTCATAACCTTGTACGTCAACTACATCTGATCAAATGCACATTATCATTCTTTTGCTTGGGTTGAACACATCATTTTCTGGTTGGAACAGCAGCAACGCTAATTTAGTTTCTGTTTGCTTCTCTGTTTCTGCCACGGGACTCGCATCCCGAGGCAATCCGACCCTTACGAAGATCTGAGATGACCGAACACCTGAGATGATGCCAACCCCCCCCAGAGGACCTCAGATTATGCTAAACGTGGAACAACATACAAAACTACCAGATTTCACTATAAGTTTAATCACTTAAAATTTAAAATAAGTATAAGTTTAATCGCAACCTATAATCCCTGCAGTTAATAGTGTTCACCGTCTGTTTGATTACATGTAATTTAACTAACTGCATGATTTTCTCTATACCACTAATAACCTACTCCTAAATATAATGTATAAACTTAAAATTTTCTGTAAAGCTGCTTTGCAACGATTTGTATCGGGAAAAGCGCTATACAAGTAAACTTGAATTGAATATGTCATTTTCACCACTGTTATTTCCACCACAAAATGAATAATGTTTGATTGCTCAGGGGTGAAATTTTGGTTTATATATGTATTTATTTGTTTGCTCTCTGTATTAACATGATTGATCGTAGTGCATTTAAGCTTGGGAAATTTGCTATATAAAATATTACTATTATTATACAGTGACAGAATCCTCCTGTGATGCATGTGTGCTTCATATTACACTTCCATCACCATTAATTTCTCTACAAAATGAATAACAAATTTGATAGGGAGGAAAGTGCATTTGATTGTTCATGGGGGGAATTAATTAATTAATTTATCTGCTCTCTGTATTAATCTGATTGATTGTAAAGTACCCTTGAGCTTTGGAAATTTGCTATATAAATGATTCTAAATGGTCAGAATCCTCCTGTGATGCCTGTGTGTCTGCTGCTGAGAAATGTTGAGAGACAAATTAAATAAACTATTGTCTATTTAAGAGAGTCATTTCTAAGTGCTAATAGTTGAAGAACACTTTGCTACACACTTGCTAGATTAAACACGTACTTTAATGCAAAAAAATGCATAAATTCAGCTCACTCCATGATCCCAGATGGGTGTGTCTGTGCTAATGCGGCAATGCATCCAAAGTTTTCTTTTGGTTGCAGTGTGTGTTTACATGCGTGTGTGTAACTTTGGCAGCTTCTCTTTAATTTGCTCCAGATGTCTCTATGTACAGACAGTCACCCCGGGACACACACACAGTCACTCCTTCATTACCACCAAACCACGGAGAGCGATGGCAAGAGCGAGACAGGGATTAGCACAATTCCAGATTTAAGCTAATGCACGTCAGTGAATGTTATCAGAACTCCTCATTTTGGGTTTAGCTTGAATTGAAGCTTTTCTATGGTCTGTCTCTCTCCACAAAACACTGCTTATGACTCACCAGCGCTGGCAGCGCCCTTCTCCTCCTGTAGCCTGCAGCTTTGGACCTGGACGGCTCTCATTTGGCCCTAGAGGCACGCTGTATTTTTCTGCTTGATCTCATCAGTGGCTTGACCTGTGAACACACCAGTTCGCCAGGGAAGCGTGAAGTGTTTTTTTCTTTTTGCTTTTGTATCCTGCCTTTATTTAGCCATGTTAGTCGAGTTGAGCACAACACACATTTCATGCGGTGTCCTAAAAATCTTCCCTTGCCGCAATGGAGGCCGAACGGTGGAACATACAGTAATAAGCAGCTCGGGATGTTCTGCCATCTTTGCTCTTAGCGGGCTGACTTCTCTGCTCTTTTTTCTTAAGTACAAAAGGCTTCTTACGTGATCCTTGTGCATTCATGGTACTGCCATGGGGCGAACGTTTAAGACCGCAATTTTGCTGCATAGACTAGACTGTTGTGTTTTGCCAGGTGCTCAAATAATGTGCTTTATATAGAAACATTAGAAATGAACTGGTTTTGAGTCAGATTAGGTAGAAAAATTTTGTTGAAGTAGCAACATTATATTTTTTGGCTTTATACTAAAGTACTGGACTCAGGACACCTGAAATGCATGCCTCAGACAACTTTGTTTTGTTGTTGCAACTTTATATTTCAAATTTGTAACTTTATATGTCACAATTGCAACTACATCTCCCAATTGGGAATTCTTGTAATTTTGTTATCTCATAATTCGGGTGTTATATCTTACAATTTGATTTTATATTTCATTTCTTAACTGTGACTTCAGTTATGAAATATTTCATGATTGCAAGTTTATATTTCACAGTTATGATTTTGTATTACACAGTTGCAACTATTTATGGTAATTGTGACTTTTTATCTCATAATTAAGACTTTAAATCTCACAAAGTCATTTTATATTTTATAATTGTGACTTTATATCTCATAATTGTGATTTAATATTTCATGATTGCAATTCACATCTCAAAATGTGATTTTATATCTCTTAACTGCAAGTTTATATTTCACAGTTGGGAATTTATATCCCACAATTGTGACTATTTACGGTAACTGTGACTTTTTCTCTCATAATTGAGACTTTATATCTCACAATGTCATTTTATATTTTACAGTTGCGACTTAATTTCTCATAATTGTGACTTAATATTTCACAATTGCAATTTATATCTCACAATGTGATTTTATATTTATTGAGATTTTCCATAATTACAATTTATCTCATAATTACAAAATATCTCACATTTGCAACATTATCTTATCAATTGTGACTTAAAAATTACAATGTAAGATATAAATTGTAATCATGAAATATTATCTCAAATTGTGAACTTTATCTCTCACAATGCAATTTTATATTTTTTGTGACCTTATTCTCTTGTAATTGTTACTTTATGTCTCATAATGTGACATTATATCTCACCTCTGCAACTTAAGTTTCTACTATACCAAATTTATTTCTCATAATTGTGACAAACTTTTATGAATGCAATTTGTATCTCATAGCGCAATTTTATATCTACTGCAACTACAACTTTATCTCATAATTCAGATGTTATATATTACAATTCGATTTTATATTTCACAATTGTGACTTTATATCTTATAATGTGACATTATAATCTCACCACTGCAATGTAATGCTTCACAGCGGCAACTTTATTTCTCATAATTGTGACTATTTTATGAATGCAATTTGTAACTCACAATGCAATATTATATCTACACCGACTTTATTTTTCATAACTGCAACTTCATCTCTCACAGTTGGGGCTTTATTAAGCATTATTGCAACTTTACATTACACAATTTCAATGTTTAGTTTTACAGTTGCAACATTATGTTTTAATTGCGACTTAGTATTGCACGATTGCATTTTATGTGTCACAATGTGGTTTTATCAACTCATAATTGCAAGTTTATATTTCACAATTGCAATTTTATATCGCATCACTTTATTTAGATTTTTTTCACAAACAATTATGACTTTAATTATGATCTTTATATTACATACTTCCATATGAGAGTTCACTGAAAAAAACATCTTTAAAAACAAATTACTTAAGTAAATGACTTTTGACATTAAGAAAAATACTTTTTTGCAGTGTAACATGAGCAACTAAAGCTAGATAGCGGAAGGGTTGGTAGTGTTGGTGGGAGGGGAGCAGCTGAAGATGGGGCAGAGCGGGGTGATGCATTTTGGCCTGAGGCAACAGTTTGAGCTTGGATGGGTACAGATCTGAGAGCTGAGCTGCGTGACTCAATATGCTGACAGTAGGAGACCTCAGGAGGAGACACACATATATCCAACCTGAGAAGAAGTGGACATAAAACAGAGCTAGCAATGTGGGGAAAACAGTCCAGCAAAGCCTTTTCATGGCCCTGTGTGAGACATGACATGAAACTGTGCTCTTCTCCTCTCTCATTGCACCTCTCCATCCTCCTCACCTCCTTCACAGCTCCCACTTTTACATGGGCGTGGGTGTAAAAGCTGCTTTTACCAGAATGTGAGGCTTTTAAACCATTCTGTTTCTCTCAGCGAGGAACACCCTGCTGTGTGCGTTCTCACTCAGCACTGTCTGCTCACACACACTCCTTTTCAACACAACACCTCTGAAGAGTCAAGTGGAGGCTAATTACCACTAAAGGAGTGCGCAGTCATTTTTATAACCCAACCTCAGGGACTGACCTATGGCGTTGTCTTCTGTCCAGATTGACAAAGATTGCAGCAGAGACAAACTCTCTCTCTGAGCTGGGTTGTGTTTTGAGAAGTTTTGACTGCTTTATTTGGAAATTAGCCTCATATTCTGAGAGCACCATGGACATATGGGCCAATGAAGGCCACTGGAAATCTTAAAATCTCTGTTTTCCAGTAAAAATAGATAATTAATGAAGTTGAGAAGTATAACTTCTTAGAGATCGGGATCATATACTTATAGAAGCATATCCTTACAGATATTAAACTTTGTGGTCAGAAAAAATATCGGTAGCACTTTGCTTAAAGCCTATATATATATATATATATATATATATATATGCGTATAATGCATTATAAAAGTAGTTTTAACGCATTATTTTGCCTTGTAATGCACCTTATAATGCATTGTACAATCTCAAGAATAATTGTAACCACAGTTAATACATTATAACACTTATCAATTCATTGTTACATTATGCATTTTAAATTTGGTTATAATGAATTATGACAAGATATAACGTATTACACCACACATTATGAATATTATAATGCATTATACCTTTTAATAACTCTTTATAATGCATTATACATAAAAGATTTAAGTGTTGCTACAACAAATATGGGTAAGCATATATCTTAGAATATGGATAAATATCTTGTTTTAAGAATATTTTACTTGAAAACAGAACAACGTTACTAATTAGGAAAAAGATTTTTGCAATGTACTGCTCAAGAGTGCAGATTTTTTAAATGTTTCTCTTCTGCTTACAAAGCGCGCATTTATTTGGCCAAAAATACTGTAAAACCATCAATATTATGAAACATTATTACCACTTAAAATAACTATTTTCTATTTTAACATATTTGAAAATTTTATTTATTCCTCTGATGATTTTAGCAGTCATTACTCCAGCCTTCAGTTTCACATGATTCAATCTGCTGATTTGCTGTTCAAGAATTTTTTAAAATTATTTTCAATGTTGAAAATAGTTATTTAAATAGTTTTTTTTTGGGGGGGGGGGGACTTTTACATCAATTTCATGCATCTTTGCTGAATAAATTTTTTTTATACATATATTGTTTTGGAAAAATATATTAAAAATCATGTACACTCACATGAGATGAAGACTTCAGTGGTATCAGTAGCCTTATAAAAGGTGTTTTATTTCACATGGAGTAGGTCAACTTAATGTGGGCCACCATTCTGAGATCACATGACCAGCAAAATAATACTCTAAATATGGTTAGACTGTCTGATGTGGTCAGAGAGGGCATTTTCACTAGCAGACTTACAAACGCCTTCCAGAGATCTTGAAGGTACGGGACGCTATGTGAACAGACAGGCAGCGTCTATGTGAATGGCTGCTGATCTAATTAAAGGTGATGAAGGGTACAGGCCTTTGCTCCAGGAGGGCAGGTACAACTGCATTAGTTTAGAGTTATGGGCCTGAGGGAATGGTTGTGGACTAGTTAAATCTGATGAAAGGTATAGTATTTTGCTATAGGAGAGCAAGTAAAGGGGTTTGCTGAATTAGTTTAGAGTTATGGCCTTGAGGGAACGACCTAGAATCATTAGAGGTATGAGTCTGTGTTATGGGACCGATGTGTTGCAGTGGTTAATATAGTATTATTGCAATATGGGCACAAAACACTTGGACTGGTCCTTGTGTTTTTTATTTCCATTTCTCTGTCTTAAAAGAGCTACCTGTTTTGTGTAGGGTCATCTATTTTTTTGGAAATTATTTTTTTTTTTTGTCACATACACCCATGGTACAAAAGCAGTGAAACCGTGTGTGCTTATCATGCAAGCTCTCTAGGCTATGCAAGACACTAATTACTCCAAAAATATCCTGAGATTTCACACTCTAAAAATGTTGTCATGTTTTGTTGAGTATCAATTGACTGATTGATTGATGCTTGTTTGTTTATTTATTTACAGAACCATTTGACAATTTTCAGTAAGATTTTTTAATGCAATTTTTGGTCACCAATGCTACATTGATTTATTTAATAAGTCAGTAAAAACAGTACTATTTATTACAATTTACTAATTTTAAATAAATAGTTTTCTGTTTTAATGTTAATTTAATACATTTTAAAATGTAATTTATTTCTGTGATGGTAAAGCTGAATTTTCATGATCCTTCAGCAAATATTCTAATATGCTGATTTGCTGCGCAAGAAACATTTCTTATTATTATCAATGGAGAAAACAGTTGTGATGCTTAATATTTTTGTGGAAACTTTTTTTTTTAGAATTCTTTTGTGAACAGAAAGTTCAAAAGAACAGCATTTATTTGATATTTTTAAGCATATTTTAAGCATTTTGCCAACAATGTAAAAGTCCTTACTATCCCTTTTTATCAATTTAATGGATCTTTGCTGAATATATTAATGTATTTATTTATTTATTGTACCCTATTTTATTTTATTTTATTTTAAATCATTATTATTATTATAAGTAGCTGTAGTATTTCTTTTTTTGACACTGCTTTTGTTGTGTGTGTGATGCATTGGCAATATCATATATATATAGCAGTAATCATGCTTTAAAAAAATACTTTGAAAAGTACTTTGAAATTTAAATTTAATTGTAAACACCAATTGGTAAGTCAATTAATGGTAACAGTTAATATGATAGAATCAACCTGACTACCTGTGTTGAAGGAGCCTTTGAGTAAAGGGGCTCACCCATAAAAATATTGTCCCAGGACCCTATGAATTTTAGCAGTGGCCCTCATTTTTAATGATTAGATAGTTACATACACACCATTCATGCGCATAAACACGTGCTTTCTTGTGAAAAATGCACAATAGCCGATTCATATAAGTTTGAAAAAACATTAGCACATACGAGCTTCTGTGAGACATGTTCTTAACAGACTCTGGCATTCAAATACCACACACACACAAAATGAGTCACTGAGAGCTTTTTCACAAGAGCTCACTATGAGATGCCAACTTCATCAATTCATCTATTTAAACTGCTCATGTCTGCAAAGCATTGACTGAAAACACCATTTAGTCAATAGAAAAATGAGGCCAAGAGAATGAAAAAGTGCAGATGAAAGGACACAGAGATGTACAGTGAAGTGAGTGGGGTGTCTGTATTGTCAGAGGGCTAAATGGTCTGTGGGGAGGAGGAAGGCCATTATAACAGTTATAATATCAGAAAAAAGGGGGCAGAGAGTTGGGAAGGGGGGGTTGCATGGGTCAGAGAGAGACAAAGGTTACACAACAAATTATTCACCCCTCCGCTGGCTCTATTCTACACCCTTTTGTTAAGCATAAACGCAGCTTGGCAAGGTCCACAGAGAGCTCTTCAATCACAGTAACAACTCATAAACAGCACTCATTATACAGTACAAGGGTCCGTTCAGATCATCAGCCTCAGACTGACACAAACACATGCAGATGTAAATGAAAGTGAACTGGTATAACCGCAAACAGACCTACAAACTCATTCAGAGACTCCTACACATGTTGAGAGACACTCCAAACCGGACCGGACAGCAAGAGACCCCGGTAACCCCCAAAACGGGGGAGCTGAGAGCACCAGGGGGAGCAAAGGAAGTTTCATACCTTCTTCAGCTGAACTGTGCTGGACCACAAGAGAGACAGACAGAAAGATCCTCCACATTTCCATCAGAGCAACACACAAGAGAAGTCCAGAAAGGAAGAACATGGGAGAGGGACACAGGAGGAGAGAGAGAAAGAGAGAAAGAGAGAGAGAGGGAGAGAGAAGGGAGGAGGAGTCTGTCTGCTCGTTTTTATCTCAGATTAAAGAGAGGAGAGAAAGAGAGGGGGTGGGGGAGCAGGGAGGAGTATTTATGTATGATGATGATTATGACTGAGAAGTCACTGAGCAAAGAATGAGGGGGGAGAGAGAGAGAGAGAGAGAGAGAGAGAGAGAGAGAGAGAGAGAGAGAGAGAGAGAGAGAGAGAGGGACCCGTAAACTGACTTTAGCCACTCACCGTGATGGAAAGCCTAAAACGAGTTCGGCTTGTTCGCAGAAAAAGTGTCTAGACACGCAGAAGACAGACGGTCTCACAGTCACATTTGGTAAAGGCTCTGGTTTGGCATGCTGATAGGGCACACAGAGCCAGATTGAAAATATGCATTACTCAGTAAAAGAAGCTTGGAAACCTGTCTGTGTGTTTTCTTTTCCTCTCTTCTTTCAACTGCTTCTTTTTTCCAGGAAAAAAAATACATATTTTGAATATTTTTTCCTGGGCTTGGTCAGCTCTCATTTTCCACACACACAAACACAGAAGGAGAGAGAGAGAGAGAGAGAAAGGTTATTCAATATAGACATTCATATAGAGGCTGCTGTACTCCTGAAGGCGACAGTGTTGTAAAATTATCTCTTTGAAAACAGCGCCCCCTGATGGACTGACTTGAAGACAGCGGTAGAGCCTTGGTATCCTGTTGTTTCAATAAATGTTATATAAAGTTAAGTTTGTTAGGAGACTGAGCACTCTGTCCTGTCAATCATCAAACAAGCGTATAAGAAGCGAATACAATACATCCTCTTCCACTCTTCGACGCCATCTCCTCCTTTACTGTAATTAACTTGTTTTTACTTGTTTTATACCTATATTTTATCCAATTCCGTAGTCCTAATGGAGGTCAAGGCGAAACTCGAGGGGAGTCTCGGGCGCAAGCACTTCCTTCAAGGACAGAAAGCTAAATTCGTTTACAAAACTGGATGAGCAGGTGAAGTTGTGAATTGGATTCAGTGAATTTATACAAAAAATAAAAGAAATAAAATTATGTCATACCGGAAATGTACAATATAACAGCAGTGAGAAAGAAATCATAATTAATTAATTCAATTTTTTAAGCATCTGTCGTTATAAGTCTAATTAAAGTGCATAATTAAAACACAATGGAACCAAACGCTATTATTAGATTACAGTAGCCCCATTATTGTGGCTTACAAGTAAAGCAATATATTTGGATATATGACTTTTATGATATGATGCAACATGTCATGGGACTGGAAGGAACAGACCTGTCATGACACATAACAGTTATCTCATAAAAAAATAAAAATAAAAATTCTGTTCCTGTGATGTGACAGTCACAAACATGTCAGATCAAATCATGTGCAATGGGAATGTTTTAATCTTGTCAATCTCACAAAATAAATATGCTTTCAAGTGCTTATGGTCTTACATACACTCATATTTATGGGGAAAAAAACAATAAAAGAGTAAAAACATAAGAAATTGGAAATAAAATGATAAAAGCTATAAATATAATGAAATATATAAATATATGTAAAACACATTCACAAAAAAAAAAAATATATAAAATGGAAAACATCATTTGCGCGTACATGGTAAAACTTCAGAAAGCATCTCAATCATCCAGTCAGACTAGTGCAGCAAATACAGTCATAAATGTAAACAAACAAAAATATATATTTACACAGTAGAGCAAAACATTTACAGTGTAGGCCTACAGTCCAAACTACCCCAAAAACCAAAAGCCTAATTACAAACCTCAAATAGGGCTATTAAGCAATAAATGTGTGCTTGTGATGACTGGATGTCATGATTAACTTTCATATGACCCTTTATCAGAAGTGTTCATTCAGTCATGTTGAGTGATAATCATCAAGTGATGAACACCATTTAAACACTGATAATTCATACCTTCAGCAGGACATCTAAAACCAGTATCATCTAAACAGCAACACATGCTGAAATAACTGGACCTGTACTGGACCCCCAAAAACATACTAAAAATCTAGGATTTAAAATCTAATTTAAACAGTAAAACTAATTATTTTGCACAAACGGCCAGATGCTTGTGGCCTGAATAGTAGCCATAACAGCAAACAGGAGTCAGGCAGCAGTTTTAAAAACATTCAATGAGTATGATTAGCATAAATTCATTTTTTCAACTTGAAATACACGTTTCAAAATCATTCTGATGGTACACTGACTTCTCATAAGGTTTCTGTTCATTTCACACACTTCCTACCAATCATCTGTTCCGGAAATAAGGTACGAAATCCTGCGAAATGTGCGAACTGCTTTAGGACGGCAACAAATGAACAACTATCCACTTTAATTATGATATTGAGTTTCACTCTTTTAACTGCAGGAGGCTCCAAAGGCGTAAAACCAAACAAAACTTCATACAAATCTTTGGGCACTATGGGAAATTTGCTAACCAACTATTTAAAAGATAAGCCATAGTACTTAGTTTAATATTCCACATGATTACGGACAAGTGCTTAGTGCTCAGTAGAATTCTCACACATCAGTTATCTTACAAAATAACTAAACTCTATGTCTAACTAAACATCCAGTAACTTCACATCTGCAACCATATGTAATAAACACTTACTTGCTCATAATGACTTTATAACTGCCGAACAGAAAATACTTTCAATAACATAACACTGTTTAGTACCTCTACATCAGTGGTTTCCAAACTTTTCAGACATTTTTTTAAATCCTATTATCTTTTTGAAGCTAACTCACCTCATTAACAATAATAAAAACCACAGTGATTTGACAACAGAAATGTGATTATTTTAACAGCTGCTATCTGTTACACTTGTAGTGTAACATCGTGATTTATTTGTGAAAACACTGATGTGCGATATCAAGTAGTCTATCTCACTGATCTACTTGATGAAGCTATTTCTTTATAAATAATGCCCATTATTTAGCTGCATCTGTTCTCTATTGTGTGCTTTATGTATTCATATAAGGTGTCAATCTTGTGTGGGTTATGGGGTTTTTTTTCTATAGGTTTGCTCAGCTTTTCTCCTGGCCAGCCATTTCAGTCATCTGAATCTTCTCTGATGATGGGGATACTGGCATTGTGATGGCACCCTCTGGGGACGTGTAGTTGGCAGCATTGGAGCCTGCGGCATTGGAAAACCCACTGGCGATGTCCTCAAAAGTTCGGCCTTTGGTCTCGGGAACGCGGAAGTAGGTAAACACGAAGAAGATGATAAGGAGGATGAGGAATATGATAAAGACATACCCTTTACACAGGTCCTGAAAAGTAAGCAAGATCATAATATAATGCGTTTAGTTCTTGTATCCTTGACAAATGTGATACTGATGAATTCATTGACAAGGTTCTCACCGATAGTTTTGGGAAAAGCAGTCCGACAAGAAAGCTGGCGGTCCAGTTGCAGCATCCCGCCACAGCCATGGCTGCCGGACGTGGACCTTGAGCGAATAACTCAGCCACTATGAACCATGGGATTGGTCCCGGTCCCATCTCAAAACTGGCCACAAATCCGAAAACTGCCAGAATGGCCAGAATGCTGATTGCTGAAGTTCCCTGCTAGCCGTATATGGAAATTGAACCAATTGGAGAGAGAAATAGAGAAATAATACATTTCAGTGAATGACTTCCAACACATATGTAAGTTGGTGTTCATTAGTAAGATCAAACACTGACCCCTGCAGATACAGTTTCGGGGATGGCAGTCGTATTACTACCATTTCCTGCTTTTGCTCCTGTAGGGTTCTTAAGATCAGAAAAGACAAAAAGAATTAAAAAAAAGTAATCCCTTTATTTTTCATTTAAATAAACTAGCGTTAAATCCATGACAACTAATTCTGAAGATTTTAGTGGTTTATCATTTAGTGCTATTTAATGATATGCAGTAAGTCCCAAACTCACAAGAATTTCAAGAGAAATGGTCATGAGCAGAGCACAGACAGTCATTCCAGCCAGTCCAACCATATGAAGTGTTCTTCTTCCTGCCCTCTCCACCAGGAAGAGCTGTTGAGCAAAGCAGTGGAAGAATCAAAACACAGTCCTTTTAGTACACCATCATAAAAAGAAATGTAAAAGACATAAGGGCATAAAAATTGCAAATAAGAAGGGTGATTTTTGTTTATGTTAGTATTTTAGCTCAGCTGTGTAAACTTACAGAGATGACAGTGAAGAGAGTGTTGACTGCACCCACTCCAATGGTGGCATAGACTGCCTCAGTGATTCCTGCTTTTCTGAAGATATCTGTAGAGTAATAAATTACCTGGAAGATTTACAGAAAACACAAATGTTCAACATTTAGAACTGTTGTTCATGTCAATATTTTAAGTCAAAGAAGGGGAAAACATGCAAGGAAACCTTAGAAACGGACAGAATTGTATTAATTCAGGGTTAAAACAAACACTGCAAAAAATTCATTAGTAAGTTTGCCTTATTTTGTCAGTAAAAATATCTAAACATTATTTAAAAAAAAAAATTACTGGGGAAAACTGTGTAATATACTACAACTTGTTAGAGAGAATATTATTTTAATATTATATATTACACATATTACAAACACCTCAACTGTTTTTAGGCATGAAAAATTGCCAATGATGAAAAATAACATGTTAAACTATTATAAATTTGATATACAGTCAAACCAAAATTTATTCAGATACCTTCAACATTTCTCACATTATCACAGTTTATTCGCAGTAGTTTAGAACAGTGTTTCCCAGCCCTGTTCTTGGAGGCACACCAATAGTGCACATTTTGGATGTCTCCCTTATCTGACCAGAGTCTCTACTAACGAGCTGATGAGTTGATTCAGGTGTGTTTGATTAGGAAAAGTTGGAAAATGTGTAGTGTTGGTGTGCCTCCAGGAACAGGGTTGGGAAACACTGGTTTAGAAAATATTAATAAAATATGAAAAGAACTGAAGAGTTAAACTGTGTCAGAACAAATTCATTTTGATAATGTCAGATAACTTTGATAGAAAGGTATGTAACAAAACATGGTCATGTCAAAGTGTCAAATCAAATTTTTGGTGTCAAATTTTTATCAATTTTACTGGTAGTCCACTGTATGAAGAATTTTTGGGTATAATATGTCCGAGTTTACTTTATTTTGCTATCCTCACTTACATAAATGAACTATAGTGTCCTGCACCCACTAGTAAAAAAAAAATATCAAAAATTATATCTGGTGTCTGAATAAGTTTTGGTTTGACTGTATGGGATCTTGTTTGATGGATATGTTAAATATTTTTACCTGGAAAAAAGGCACTGCTGGCTATAAATATGTTTAACTGGATGAGCTAATCAAATGTCATATTTATACGTGGTGTGTGAAGTTTTGTATGAAGTGTTGAGTGTGAGACTCACAGCGTTGATGCCAGAGAGTTGTTGGGACAGCTGCAGGATTATGGCGATAATAATGGGCTGTCTGTAAGCAGAGTTACGGAACAGCTCTGGAATAGAAACCTTCTTCTCCATGGACATCTTCATGGCCTCTTCCTTCATCTCACGAATGTCATCTTCTACATCTGAATGCCCACGAAGACGAGTCAGCACTGAGAGCAAATCAAAGTGAGAAAGAGTCAGTGCGGAAGAGTAAATACACTTTAGTTGCTCATGCACTTCTGTGCCTGAGGGGGGGGGGGGGGGGGGCCCACCGTTGAAATCGCCAGGGAGAGTTGGTATTCTGCCTAGATCCTCAATTGATGCTTCTTTTTTCAGTACTTAGCAGTCATAGCAGACTCACCTTGCCGTGCCTCCTCCTCCTGGTTCAGAGTGATCAGCAGGTACCGAGGGCTCTCTGGGCAGAAGATCAGCATGATGCACTGCAACACCCAGGCACCGGGCCTGTGCAATTAGGATGCCGATGACCACCCCGAGCTGGTGAAGGGTACCAAAAGCCCCTCGCAGTGCCGTTGGAGCAATTTCACCCACATACATGGGCGTCAATCCTGTACACAGGCCACAGAAGGCACCAATAACCAGACGGCCCACTATTATCAACTCATAAGAAGTGCACGTGCTGGATAAACCCATCAGGCCTCCACCAATCAGAGCCAGGATGTTGGACAGAAGCATGCATTTCCGTCTGTAATGAGAAGATGGGAGATGAACAAAAGGAAAGTTTTGTAATAAAGCGTTTATATTTCTTTTATGTTCAAAGAAACTGAGTGATTTTTAATTTTCTCACCTCCCTAGTTTGTCAACTAGAGTGCCAACACTAAGAGACCCGATCATGCCGCCAACATTGAAAATGGAAACAGTTACACTCCACACTGTTGTCAATGCGGATTCATCCATTGGCTCTCCACTGCGCTCCTGAGTCACATTTCTGATGAAGTTCTTCACTTTCTGATCATCAACAGAGTGACAGGCGATGAGTGATGAAGTAAGTAAAGAAGTGTTGTTTTTTGAAGTCTAAAATGCTGCTCACTTGATGAAACACTTACCTCATCAGGTGCATTGATGACACCTGTGTTGTAGCCAAACTGCAAGGAGCCGATGACGGCCGTGGACACGCAGAACATGAGGCACCATGTCACCTGCTTCCCCTGGACAAAAAGAAGGAATACACATTCTGTGACTTGCAGAAAAATGAAAAAAGTAAAGACGAAAGTAAGACAGAGACTGAGGTTGTCATCAGTTTGGGGGTCTGTGGTATCAAAAGGTTTGAAAACTCCTGCATTAAAAGGCTAACAGAACCAAACAGATGAAGAAAAGCAGTCTCTCTCACTTTTGGGTTTATTTTTAGCTCACAAATCACACTCTCGCATCGCTCAGTAGTCACACTTATTCCTTCAATATGCTGTTTGTAAGGCCTATAAACTTCAAAAAACTTTTAGCAAAACCTAAAAACAAGGTTTTGCTGAACGCTATTAAAAATTACAGCTATGAAATTCTTTCAATTTAAATTTATTTTAATTATACTTCCTCACATTCAGATTCAAAATGCAATTCTGCATCCTTGTTTGCCACTTCAATTCAGCAGCTGAATTGAGTCTAAAGACATTCTCAATTCAATTCTAAATGGCGCATAAATTCTAATAGCAACATATTACACAATACAGTATTTCCCAGAGTATGTGTGAAAGTGGAACAAGACTGTTGCATACATTAGTAACTGGAGTGGTTGTGTCCCTATGTGTCATTTTTTCCTAACTGAAATTCTGAAACTGTCTGGCTGCTCTGATCTTAATACCTGTTTCTTTTTCTTTTGTCAAATTAAAAGAAATGGAAATGATGACCTAAGCTTACTGTCAACTGCGTAACTTCTGCATGGCTGCAGAGGAACCTAAGTTGACCAGAGATTAAAGAGTTAAAATCTCCCTTACTGAAGGCACAAATACATGTTAGTGGCATAGGCACAGAAAACCACACAGTTAGGCCAGTTCCCACTAGTTCTCACATGTTAAGCTATGCAGGTAATGGGTTACAAAGCTCAGTAGTCTAAGGGCCTGTGTATTGGGTGACATTTGTATTTTTAGAAGTTTGTAGGGTTTTTTTGGAGACAGAGAAAAGTACAATTAATAACCTAAAAAGGTAATTTGCAATGGTTTATAATAAGCTGTAATGGATTGCTTCTAAGGAAATTCCTCAGTAATGCATTTGGCAAGTGTCAGTACAAAAAGAAATAGTGCACTGCAACTTTAAACCGGCACACAGAACATTCTGGCAAGTGCACACCAGTTTGATGTTTTGATAAAGACTTAAGCACACACAAGCTGACTCCTGGAGGAGTGACTGTGAACAAGGATATGGGTGTCATCATGTGATCTGTATGTAGCCAAGAGTCATCTTTATGAATCTAATGTTCATAATGACTCTGCTGATAGAGGATGATCCATCACTGCATTTTTCATCTCTATTGAGCAGAACAGACCAAACTACATATTTGCACATCCTACCATACAACCCCCAGCTTCCATAACTTAATTTACCATATTCATTTATTAAATCAACATACTAAGGTTAGACTCACTTAATAGATTTGTAATTAGCTGCAATGGATGCTAAATTGGCACACTAAGATTGGAAACTTCCATTCTGTCTGTCCATTCAAAAACAAGTAAGAACCAGTCAGCATGCTGTTCATATTATGTTCAAGTTTGAACATGCCAACTGAACCCTGCTCTAAACATTCACTTCTCCTTGTCAGCTTCCTTTGCACATCTTGGTTTCTTAATTCACATGCTGCAATCCAAGAAGAAGTGAAATAATGTTCCACTACCACCACTGAATTTTTTTTTTAGATTTATTAAGGTGATGAGTCAAATAAATTGAAAACTAATAGCCTGAACAGACATTAGCCAAGGATACCCAGTTAAACCCACTAGCTACACACAAATGTTACACAATCAGCATGTAAATCGTGAGGCAATTAAAAACAAATGACAAATCAAGATTTCAAATCTACCCCAGATGCCCATGGGCATCCCCCTAAATATTTACTACAGTTCTTGCATGGTAACCACAGTTTCCTGTATAGGTGTAGTAACACCTATCACAAACTATGGTAAACGTACGAACCAACTGCCATAAAAATACGCAGATTATGCATATTACATTAAACACCATAACTTCTGCATCTAATTGCTGAAAAAAGGAGGACACTTTAGCATACTTTTAAAAGACTACTTATTATATGCAAACTGAATGTAATTCAATAATAAACTTTAGATTGCTTTTTTGAGTAACAGGACTTTATATGAAACTTCATAATTCTATTATGTTTGAAAAAAACTGTACTGTCAAATGTACTGACAGGCACTTACGGTAAATTAAAATATACTTTTATGTAATTTCTCTTGTAATTACTAATTTGATTAATGAAGAAGTTGTAATTTAGTACTGCTACTAGTAATACTGAATAACACACCACAGTAAAATGATAATCAAGTACTTTACATGTGCTTTAGTATATTAGTCAACAAATGAAAATAAGTGTACTTCTTTAAAGCAAAAAAAAAAACAACTATTAAAACAATGATTTCAAAAAATAAAGTAAAACCTAATTTGACAATTAAAAAAAAAATTGTAGATTTTAAAAGAGTACTTGTGTCATGAAAGTGAACTCTTTTTAAAAATACACTTGTAAGATAGACACTTCAATAGAATTAAGCACTTTCACAAGGGATTTATAGTAATAAAAAAAGTTACCATTTCATAAGGGTCATAGGGAGGGTTAAGACTCACTTAGAAATCATAAAGAAGAAAGCTAAACGTCACCACTCATTCTGTATACAGACATAGACAGAGGAGAAAAGACTCTACCTTACTGTCCTTCATCTTCTCCATCTTACTCTCTGTTGCGAAAGCCAGTTATTGCGATTGAGACAGAGGTCTTCTGTTCTTCCTCTTTTTGCAGCGAGACCAAACTTATGTTTTCAGGGTAAACACAAATCCGTATTTGGAAAAGCTTCTAGAGGGAGGAAAAACAATATGAATACTTGTTGTCAGTAATGCTAAGGAATGAGACAATCCTTTTATGTCTTCATCAAGATGAACCACAAAAAAATAGCTTCCTGCAACGGATGTCTGCTGAGCTGAGATGACAGTAGTGCATCAGTATTGTGCAAAGCAAATTGCAAAGTAAATGTGGAAGTCAAATACAAGAGGCATCTCTGTCAGCCCCAGATCCACCACTATATATTGCTCAAACATGGTGTTGTATTGGATAACTCAGTCTTAGTGGTTTTCCTGTAACATCAAATCTTCAATCCTTTATCAATCTTGCTAAAGTTAAACAGTCTAGCAGTGAATAAAATAAAGTGGTCAAAGAAGTATAATGAACTTTACTGCAAGCTTATTTTAAAGATTTAAGGAAACATTTTTTATATTTTAAATAGCCTACTAATAGTTTGATAGTAATGAAGCAGCAGCATCGTGAGTACTTAAAATATCATTCCAAGCCTAATAGCCCGTTACATTTCTATGAAATAATAATAATGTAAAATAATTATATTTACGTTTCTGTTTGCAGAGCTCGTGTGTCGATCAGGTAGTTGCTGATGTGTGATGAAACACTGTCGAGCTCGTGGGTTTTATGGAGAGTGAGACACGAGCAACAGCACGTTGCACTTTTTGTCGTCACGTCGGTGCTCCCCCTGTTTCAGTAAAATCTTAGTCACAGGAATAAACCAGAACTTCATTTTAAGTCTTCCGCGTAACATCCTTTCATTGGAAATGATGGCCGCGTCTCAAAAACTAGTGAGCAGCCACCCAGTCAGCATCTGGGCACCACTCAGAACGTGCCAATGATGCCCGAAACGCTGTCTAGATAGGCAACTCACGAGGTTTTGAAACAAAGCCTGTTTTAATGTCCTTATTTGGTTATTCGCGCGTTCTTCGCCGCATAGACTGAAAGTGAATCGCGCTTCTGTTCCTCTGGCTCAGCATCCCACCAGATTCAAACTTGCCAATCTTTGCTGTGCGACACAATAAACCCGTTATTGTTGTCATGTGAGTGCTTCTGTGAGAGAATGCCATCTTTTTTGTTTGTAAACAAGTAGTCCTCTCTTCCGAGACCGGACAATTTGCGGGGTTTGCTGGCACTTCATACAAGTGTGTGATCTAGTGATAACAAATGTTTCGTTGCCTACGCTCCTTAGCTTTCGTTTGTTCATTGAAATTGGCTAAAAATGCATTACAAATTAATTTCTATAACATTGGATGCACTTATCAATCATAACTTAAAGTTACAAAGTGATAATAAAGATAATGACCTAAAGGTGTATTATTACACTGAACACTAATAATATATGTAATAATATAATAATACACAAATACACAGAACTTTAGACTAGTTGTCTGTGTTTTTAGGACAGACAAACAGGAACTTGCAAAGGAAACACATTTTGAGAACTGAGGTCAGCTGTTGATAGCATCCTGCCACTGTGGTCTTTTTCTTTTATTATAAACTAAACTCTGAACCTTTTAAGACAAATTTTCTGGGTGTCTGACATTTCAATCACTTAAAAACAGACACCTGTATTGTGAAGGGTATCCATTTCCTATTATCCCACAGCATCACAGCCTGTCAAGCTCCTACATGCTTCAGTTATGTACTAAATCTGTCACTGACATGAAAGAAAAGTTTAACATGGACAGATTTGTACAAATGAAAATATGTGGAGAACATATCTTAAATGTGCACTGAAGTTATTAACAGAGCATTATAACAGCATATGAAGTATAATAAAGCATACTACTAAAGTGAAGCAGGTTGGAACATTTGAAGCATCATTTAAATGAAAACCTACAGTATCCCCAATCATACGCACACACATGCGACATACTTTTCCAGTATGACTAGATTTACAGTATGCTCTCACTTGAAGTTTCTTTCAGAATTGTTAAACACAAGTTTGACGCTGTGTCACTTCCTACAAGAACATCATTCTGTGAATCTGAATTCACTTCTTAAAAGAAAAAAAAATCTGCAAAAATTCAGCTGACATTCTATTCAGCGCTCAACCATGCACTTGATTACTACTGAATAATTTCTGTGGAAAAGGACTCTTCCCAAGTTTTTGTTTAGCACTGCAGTGCTAAATGTTAAGCCTGGTAACATGTTATCAGGGTGACCAAGACAACTATCATAGCAAAGATCACTGCATTGTGAACATTAATACCTAAAGGCATAATTCACCCAAAAATGAAAATCCTGTCATCATTTACTCACCCTCAAGTCGTTCCATCCAAACATCCTAATTTCTGTTTCTGTTGAACATAAAAGATTTGGTAAACAAACAGGTAGCCATTGATGTTTAAAGATTTTTTTTCTTCCATACTTGACATTGAACTTGAACATTAATGTCTACAATTTGATGCAATTTTAATTTTTTGGGTGAACTATCCCTTTAACTTAACATTTTGATTGCTACACTTCCTGTGTGTCCTTGAATAAGATACACTATATTGCCAAAAGTATTGTGTCGCCCCCTTCTAATGAACAGGTTTGACTACTTTAGTAATTTCCATGAGGACAAATCTTAATGTTAAAGCATATAATGATATTCTAGGGAATTGTGTGCTTCTAATTTTATAGCAACAGTTTGGACAGGACCCTTTTCTATTCTAACATGACAATGCCTCTATGTATAAAACCAAGGTTCAAAAGAAAATAAGAGATTGATTCAGTCAGTGTGGAAAAACTTGACTGGTCTGCATAAACAAGGTCTAATCTGGTTTACTTCTCTAGTGTGACTGTAATGGAACCTTGGGCTAAAACTCATCACCAAACACAATGACTTGTACATACACTATATAGACAAAAGTATTGGGTTTATTCTTTAGAACAGAAAAATGCACTTCAATCTGTGGCACTGTGATGGGAACCTGCATTCATGCATTTAAAATTGTATTTCCCATCTCTGTTACAACAATTTTGGAAGTGTCTAAAACAAACTGTACTTATATGTACAAGTCATTGGTGTTTTTTGGTGGGTTTTTGGCTCAAGGTCTGCATTTTACAGTCACTAGAACATTAAGCTAGAATTAGAGGACTTGATTCAGCCTAGATAAGTCTAAAAACATTCTTCTTTTAAGCTGAATCAATCATTCTTTTGAACTGTATACACAGAGGCATTGTCCTTTATTGAATAGAAAAGGGTCCTGTCCAAACTTTTGCTATAAATTAAAAACCTAGTTCCCTAGAATATCATTATATGCATGCATTAAGTTGTACTCATGGAAATTACTAAAGTAGTCAAACCTTTCATTAGAAGGGGCAACCCAATACTGGCAATATAATTATCATTTGGCACTGCAGAGATCTACTAGACTATTCTAATCTGACTGAACTAACCTCTGACCTTTTGCCCTCATGTTTTACATCATTATTATAAATATATAGAAACAGAGGAAATTCTAGGCACCCCAGTCAGTATATTCATAATTATTACACATTTTAACTGTGTCATTATAGTTGACACATCTCAGTGAGGAATAATTCTTCATACCGCCATCTGCTGTTTAACTTCACAGTGTCAAATAGGATTAATTTAAATAATGCTGGTTAACCACTCACAGAACCTCTTAATTCCTGAATCGCTGGTTTCATGGAAATTCATCCTGTCTGTTCGAACTGAATTAGACTTTGTCATTGCTTGAGCTCTCTATATGGCTGAATCCAGTATCTTTAGGCTAGTGTTAATTAAATAGGCCATGTAGAATGAACAGTGTTTACTGTGGTTTTTGACCATCGCATATGAATAACTGACATTCATTTTTTTTTTTTTTAACTTCACAAATATAGCAGATATTATTAAGCTCCACACCTCAAAAAAAAAAAAAAAAAATCTACCTCAATTTTCAACAGGGTGGACTTGGTGGTTAATGAATGATTTAGAAAGAATTTCTGTATAAACTATAATTTGTTTTCATGGTTAAGAAAAAACAACAAAAACTCTTCACCATTAGTAAAAGAAATACAAAACAATTGAGTTGAAATTGTGCGTTTTTATTTTGTAAATTGCAATAGTAGGATGTAGAGTGACAAAGCGCCACGCTAATGTAGGACTTCAAAATGCTGAAGATTTCCAAAGCCCACTCTGAATGACCTTTCATCCTCCAGCAGGCAAACCAATAACTAAGACAGCATCATATTGGGATAACAGTATGAGATACTCTACAAAAGGTTGGGAGTTCATGAATTAAAAGTAACAGTGACCATTCAGATCTTTCCGGGGAAGCTTCCATCCTCAATCTGCCCATCCCATTTCTCCACCTGAGGGAAGGAAAAAACAAAGACAAGAACAACTTCCAGCAGACCTTCACATATCAGCTTTCACAATGATTGGTTGTCTCTTGTTCATGGAAAATAGCAATTATACTTTTTAATAGAAGATAAATGATTTTTTTGAACTGAGTTGCTTAGCTATAAGTTTTGAATAGGGATCATGACACCATGATGATCAGTAAAAGAGAACCCTGTTGACAAAATTGTCTGATTCCTGATATAAAGAAGAGTCTGTGTGGTTTTTAACCACTTTATTTAGGTTTGATTGCAAATACTGAAAAGTTCAAAGTGGTACTCTAACTCAGAAAGGTGATACTTGTGATAAACCCTACTCTGGGAACATGTTTGGTGTGTGTTAATAATGAAGAATAGAGAACTTTGTGTTGTTATGAGACTGCATCCTGACCGTGCTCAAATCTTTCTCAACATTTTGGTGACTAACAAAATCGTCTGCAGAGTTTACCAGCATTAATCCATTTCTGGCAATGAATAATAGTGAAATACCAAACCTGGAACTGAATTAACCAATGACAGGATTCCAGTAGCAGTATTAGCAATCATGGCCAACAACTTACATGAGTCTGGACATTTTTATATAAATCCCATCAATCCCACATACACTGTAATACCTTATTTGTAAAGTCTTTAAATACGTCATAGCCACACTTGACAGTTTTCAACATGATGAAAGCAAAATTATTACATTCTAGAAACCAGTGAGCATGAGAAGAAAAAAAAAGTTGTATCTCAAATAGCTTTCCTCCATTTTGCTTTTATAAAGCGATCAGCATAATGAGTTCTAACCTCACTGTCCCTCCACTGACTACCGTCACAGCTGTCTTCCATATTGACCAAGTAACCAAAGAACTACAGGTTTATAAGATCTTTGGAGTCACTCCTGGCAGCACAGAATTGTGACAAATGTTGATGTAAAATGATGTTGCACTGCAAAACATCAGTCCTGTATCTGATTTAGAACCACATAATAAAGTGGCCAAAATCAGAATTTAAAATATCAGATTCAATGTGATGTGTGCTGTTGACGCTTATGAAAAAAAGAAAGGAGGAATGGAGATAATGTGGGGGTATTTTTTATATGCTTGTCCACTTCCACTGAAAAGAACATAAGAATCTGCTATAAGTTTATTTTGGCAGCATTTTGTACTCAAGTATATTGATGCCCTCAAAGATGAAAGATATAGACTAAAAGTCACATTTACTTTTTCTTGCCGTATATGACTCTGCTTTATCAAACCAGAATTGATTGGATTGATTGGTCTGAGTTTAAAACCAGAAAGGATCAGATATGACAGCTGGGCATGCTGTCTTTATGACATTTACTATGTGAAGAAAAAGGAAAAGCCATTTGAGAAGTGCAAATTATTTTAATGAAGCATGTGCTGATGAAATGACACCAGAAAGGTCTATTAGGCAACTAGGGTCAATCTCGATTTTCACGTTTACTAAAAAGTTCTAATACTTAGGTCTTCAGAGGTGTTTTCGGTAGAACAGACTCACCCAGCTCATTGGACACAGGCTCTTGTAGACTCTCTGATACCATTCGCAGGGAGAAGTGTCCTGCCCTTTGTTTGACAAAGCCTTATTACACCTGTGGAAGTCTGAGAGGGGGAAAAAAAAACAGCAGTAAGTAATCCACTCTGAAATCAGGCAGAAATAGTGTGAAATAGTGTCTCCAACCCTGATATCTATAATGTGTTATTCAATTCATAATGCAAGATCAAAATCACAATTTGATAGGGTCATACTGCTCATAACTTAAGGGGTTTGTTGCACTGGACTAACACAAGCAGAGATACCAGAACTGGAGATTTAATACAAACAACCCTGCTTTACCACTGATGTGACCTTCAAGAAAACAAGCCCTGGTTGTTTCAAAAAATCTGTCTTGTGAGATCAGTGTACTATTAATAATCATGGCACCTGGTGAAGTCTCATATTCATTATAATTTTGTACAAGCTTGTATGTAAACACACTTGTCACTTTCATAATTAATACAAAGCACATTTGGCACAATATGTTTTTATTAAAACAATATTTTCAGGTACAAATAGGGGTCATATAATCATTTTACTGTACATACCAAGGTAATTCTGGAAACAGTTTCTTGTCTGGTTAGTGTTTGGAAAACGGGCATCGAATGGAGCCGTTCTGTAGTTCTTGATCTTGTCCTCAATAACATCAGCCATCTTCAGTCAAAGATAGTGGGTCTGTGTGACACACAGTAAACATTCACAACATTAACGAAATACTTCAATAAAGCACATAATTGGAGTTTAGCTGCTCAAATGTCGTAGTTTAACAGGGCAATAAAGCAGCCGACTGTGAGTGACATTCAGTCTCAGTAACAGTTTGAACGCCAGTCATAGGACGGCTATAGTGGTGTTACACTTACTTGATATTTAAACAAGTTATTTAAACTTTCAGCGAGGTAAATGTAAATTGAAGTGAACTTCTAAACGCGTAAAATAAGTTTATTATATGTCCAAAACAGAAGACATATTCACTATAGTAACATAACCTTGATATAACCGGTTTAAGTAGCCACTTTGCTAGGTCGCTAACTCAAATGAACCGTTCCCGTAAAACGCCCGTTGTTGTTCCGTGAATTTTGCAATAGAGTAAAACTAAAGCGTTTCAATAAACCTCGCACGAGATTAAGCAATATCACAACACGTTAGATTAAACAAATATAAACACTGAGGCCTACCTCTTGCTGTGCCCTTATCGTAACGTCCTCTCGAAAGACTTTATGAGCGCACTGAATTATGGGAAGTCAAAGTGTGTAGAGGATGAGTAAAGGCGGAGCTTATTAGACTAAAATAATACTACGAGTATATTTATTATTTACACACTTCACGAATAGCATCCACATACGTTCCTCCAGTGTTTATTCTAATCTTCAGATGTAATATGAAGGAAATAAAATAATAATATAATAGTAATATAAAACATTCATTGTAAAACAATAAATCATTTAAAAAAGTAATATAATAAAAAGGTGTCAGTGATATTAATAAAACAATAATTGCAATACAATAAAAAGAATATTGCAGAAAGAAATTCATGAACAAATAAAAAACCGATTTAAAAAAAACCTAATAGGCCTATTGACATTTACCAATAAAAAGCAGGCTAAACCCTGGGAAGCACAATATAGTATAATACGATATAGTGGCATTGGGTAAATCATAAAGTGGAAAAACCCTATAGAATAATACCATGGTATATTCAGAACTCATCTCTGTGAAGAATGTTTCTTTTATTACTTCATCCACTGTCTGAAGCAGAGTATTAATTTATTTCTGTATATTTTTATTTATTGTGTGCTTTATTTAATTTATTTGTCTTTTAGTATTTATGTTTTGTGTGCAATGAAGCAGTGAATTTCCGTTTTTTTTTTTTTGGCATACTCTGATATTTTTATTGCAGTTTTATCCACAGCAAGCAAGCAAATAAATAAATAAATACTTTTATTATT